>PVIW01001281.1:213850-317558 GCA_004026585.1 Noctilio leporinus | reverse complement strand
GCAAATCAAGATGTGGTAAAACAAAAGGATCAAGACAAATGAAATCTAATACTACTGTCAGTTTAATGTCCACTGTGTTTTATACAGTATCTTTTTGTTCACTTTGGAAGTTTTTACTAAAAATTACAAAAAATAAAGTATTGTGCAAAGATGTAAGGTTTTTTGAAACTTGAAATGCATTAATAAATAGACTTGATGAAATTATTTGAAAAGTTTCATTCTCTTTGAACTCTTGAGAACTACCAAAAGAAGTTTCCCACAGGCAACTTTTCCTTACTAAATGAAAGGGATTGTTAAGTAGAAAGAGGGTTGTCTCTTTCCATACAAGTGCAGATATCTTTATTCCTAGTTAGGAATCCATTTAAAAAAAATTATGATTGGATATCTATATCTGCACACTGAACATTTTAAAAACACGTAGTAACTAATCTCAACTACTTAACACTATCCCCAATCATGATTCAATGTGTTTAAAAGCATTTGTCTTGGTGGAAGAGCTGACGTTTTGGAAACTGGTCTTACTGACATATGAGTCCTCACTTAACTTGGTCCATGGGTTCTGTGACTTTTAAGTGAAATGATGTATAATGCAACCAGATTTACCATGGGCTACTTGCCAGAATAAGACTTTAGTTTCTACAACATCTGGTCAAAGTTAGAGCTAAATGTTGAATGAGACCCAAGTTTTTCAAGGACTTACTATGTATATCTATCTGTTTTGCAAAGTTTTGAATGCTGAGTACCTCATTTATTTTAAAAGTCTAATATACATTTTAAAATTTGAGCTTCATTTTCCTGCATTGTCAAATTCTTAGGAAATAAGAGATTTGATATTTCAGTTTTATCTAGGAAGAGTCCAGAATGGTGTCTTGCATAGATTATAATCTCACCACCTAATTATTATCATTATTTTTTAATTGAGGCTAGATATAAGTAAGTAGTGTTTGTTAAATGAATATATATGCCATGCTTTTTAGTTACTTTTATTTAGAAGCATTATAATGTATGTTTAATTTTGTTGATGAAACCATTAATATTGATTAATTCATATGATTGAAAATTTGTTATTTTTTCACTTAAAATTGAATGCTTTGATTTTGTTTAGATTTATTTTTCAGTTTCTAAATTTCGGCAACAACTCAAACAATCAGCAGTAAGTTACTGCGGTTTCTGTACTTAGTGATTCTCATAGTATCAGGCAGTATACAGTTTGGGGAAGGACTTCATTAAAGGAAAAGTCAACTTTTTTCTGATTAGCTTTGTTTTCTGAAATGTCTTCAGTACTTTGTGCTTGGGTACTTTATTTCTGTCATGTTCACAGATTTATGAAAGCTGAAGATTTCTCCAAGTTGAGCAAACCACTCCATAAGTCCTGTTTATAAGGTCTGTACATTTTAAGACCTAATAATGATTATTCTCCAAAGAGGAATTGGTGTCCTTGGCGCCTGTGCAATTTTGGGTGCTTGTGCTTGAGAATCCTTTTAATTTTTTGTTATGTATTTTTTATATTGAATTTATTGGGATGACATTGATTTGCAAAACTATACAGGTTTCAAGTGTACAACTCAATAAAACATCGTATGCACACCACATTGTGTGCTCACTGCCCCAAGCAAAATCTCTTTCCAACCCCATATTACCCACCGCCCCCCTCTGCCTATCCTCCAATCCCTCCTGCCCTCAGGCTCTCACTACACTGTTGGCTGTGTCTGTGTGTTACATAAATATGTTTTCTGCTTAATCTACTTGATTGAAAGGCTAAGAGAGTCAGTGTAGCAATTGCAGTATAAAACTGAATGTCCCATCTTCAGGGGTGTAAGAGAAAATGTTCATTATCCAAATTTAAAGGGTCATGGTCTCCCAAAACTAGAGAGTAAGTTGGGTGTAATTTTACGCAATTACCAGAGACTGTCCATCTGTTAAAAAATCTAGAATTCTAAGAAATTAGTTTTCTGAGTAACATTTTTGACTTCTAAGTAACTAAATAGGTGATCAGTTTGCCCCACAGAGCTCAGCTTCAGTTTCACCATTTCTGGTTTTATTATATTCTTGATTTAAAACAATTTCCATTTGAATATTTTTCCATTTATCACCAATTTAGCTTTTGCCATTATTGTTTCTGGACCCAACCCTCTGTGTTATTAGGATACAGATGAACCCTTGTGTCCTATTTTGCTATATTGTTTGTGTCTTACATACATGTATGCACTATTTTCAGTAGAAATTTATATATTTTACAGTTGATAAGCTCTTCAGTCTGTTCTCCCCTATAAAAAGCAACAAGATGATAGGTAGAAACAGGAATTGAGCAAAATGTTTGTTATCTTCTGCTCTTTTCTAAAATCTCAGCTGAAATCACAGCAATTAAGGACAGAAAAGAGCATAAGCCAACAAGGACAAGGAATGTTTGAGAAAAGATAAGAACAAAATATTAGAACTGAAAAGCAGATAGAAGAATAGTGTCTGACTTGGCAGACCCAGGGATGCCAAATTCTAAACCAGCAGTGGAAACATGAGAACCAGTTAAAAGAATTTTAAAAGATCATTAATAACAATTTTGACATTGTCTTCCAAATGGATGTATCAAGTTACACTTCTATTAATCTACAAGAATACTTCCACCATTAGCATGTGTATTAAAGAGAGAGGATTTTTCTTTTAAATCTAAGAGTTCCATGATTAAAAATTTACAAGTATGCAACCACATGAATTTATTAGAAACAAAAGTAGAGGACTTCTTATTAATTGACTTTATTGACTTTATTAGGAAGGACATCCTTAGATGAATGACTAATTTTAGATCTAGGGAAAAAATGTCCAAGAAAAGCTTGGGAAACACTGTCATACCAGAAAGCAAGGAGGCTATTAAGAGGTTTGTCAAAAAGATCCGGGAGCCATCTTGAAGTTTCCACTGGCCAATGCTAAGATAATCTCAGTATCAGTAAGGATAATATCTATACAAGATTGAAGCTCATATTTTACTCTTATGTGTTAATGATAGTTTATAAAGTCATAGTTATTTTGGAGTATGCTCTTAAATATTCTAGCTGCTAAGTTAAAGAATGATAGACTATCACCATTTTACTCTCCAGTGCTTGATGGACCTAGGCAATGGTCACCTGTGACTGCTAACCTTGCAAAGAGAGAGTAGTCAAACATTTTGTGCCTCCAAGTGGAAATACACATGCCACTCAGGAAGCAGTCCTGCCAAAAATCAACTCTGATCATGATCAAGCCTCTGGATCTAACCACCTCTTTACTAGAAATGAAGAAACACGTTAAATTATCAGAAATTTAAACAGCAAAATCCAAACTGGAATTGCAAAGAAAACGAGTAAGATTAAATGAGACTTACAAGATATATCTACCAATACAATTTATGGGCTTATTTGGATCGTGATTTGAACAAACAAAATGATACCATGGGGGAAATAGGATAACTAGCTGGATGTTGGATGATTTTAAGGTATTTTACAATTACCTTTTAGGTGTGATGATAGTCTAGTGTTTACATTTTTTAAAGTAGCCCTTTTACAGATGCACATTAAAATGCTTGAAATAAATGATAGTGTTTAGGATTTGTTTAAAAATAATTAAGGAGCTCAGATTGGTGTCAGCTCAGTAGACTGAGACTTGGCCTGTGAACCAGTTCAATCCCCTGTCAGGGCATATATCTGGATTGCGAGCCAGGTTCCCCAATGGGAGTGTGCGAGAGGCAACCACACAATGATGCTTCTCTCCTTTCTCCCTCCCTTCTCTCTAAAAATAAAGTCTTTAAAAAAAATGAGTTGAAGAAAGAACTTCCAGTCGAGATGGAGGTGTAGATAAACACGACTCCATGCACAACCACAGCAAATATAACTACAAAACAGCTATCACCCAGAACCGTCAGGAAATTAAGCTGTATGAAGTCTGACAACCAAAAGATAAAAGAGGTCACATTCACCTAAATAGGATGGACGGAGATGCAGAAAGAGGTCGTCTAATACCAACGTGCAGTGAATAAAAATTGGGAGGAATATCTCAGAAACGAGGCATCCTAGCCTAACAGCAGATCACCCAACGCAAGGTTCCAGTGCCAGTCCCCATAACTTCTGGCTGTAAAAACCAGCGGGAGTTGCCGCAGCAGAAGAAACTCAGGGATTCCCTGGCATCTCCTCTTAAAGGGCCAGCAGTGGACTCAGGGCTTACGCAGACTCGCTCCCTCTGGACTTCAGCCCAGAGCAGCAACTTGAAGAGCAACCAGTGGCGTGTGGGAAGAAACTGAAGCATCAGGGCAAGTGCTGGGGGACAGCTTCCTCCTGGACAAAATTCCAGAGTTCAGGAAGTGGCTATTGTTCCTTTTCCAAGCCCTCCCCCCATACGGTCAGAATAGCGGTACCATATCTGAGACGCCACCTGGCTCACACAGTTTGCCCAACCCTGGCCATTCCCTAAGACTCCACCCCATCCAACTTTCTGGTTCACTTATCTACATTAGGCCATGCTACTAAGATGAGTTAAAGCAGGTCTACCTAATACACAGAAATAAACATAGGTGGCGGCCAAAATGAGGAAACAAAGAAATATGGCCCAAATAAGAGGACAGAAAAAACTCCAGAAAAGTAATTATACTAAGTGGAGATAAGCAATCCATCAGATGCAGAGTTCAAAGCACTGGTTATTAGGATGCTCAAGAGGAGACCCAGGCAGAAATGAAGGCTATACTAAGTGAAATAAAAATTTTATAGAGAACCAACAGTGGAGTGGATGAAGCCAAGGATCAAATCAATGATTTTTCATTCAGAATAACAAGAAGAAAGAGTCCAAAAATATGAGAAGAGGGTAAGGAGCCCTTGGACAACTTCAAAGGTATCAGAATGGTGGTACCAGGTTGAGTCTCATTTGAATCATGAGGGTGCTGGAAGGAGAAGAGAAAGAACAAGAAATTGGAAGCTTATTTGAAAAAATAATGAAGTAAAACTTCCATAATTTGGTAAAGGAAATAGAGTCCCAAACAAGATGGATGCAAAGAGGCCCACTCTGGAACACTGTAATTAAAATGCCAAAAGTTAAAGAGAGAATCTTAAAAGCAGCAAGGGAGAAGCAGATAGTTGCCTACAAAGGAGCTTCCATAAGACTGTCAGCTGATTTCTCAAAAGAAACTTTTCAGGCAAGAAGGGACTGGCAAGAAGTATTCAAAGTGATGAAAAGCAAGGACCTACAACTTAACATTGCTCTATTCAGCAAAGCTATCATTTAGAATCAAAGGGCAGGTAAAGTGCTTCCCAGACGAGGTAAAACTAAAGGAGTTCATCATCACCAAGTCATTATTATATGAATGTTAAAGAGACATTTAAGAAAAAGATCAAAACTATGACCATTAAAATGGAAATACAGTCAGCCCTATCAACAATTGAATATAAAAAAGCAGAACAGAAAGGTGCAAGGATTAAGAAGAACAAATTGGTAGGTACAAAATAGGCAGGGGGATGTTAAGAACAGTATAGGAAATGGAGAGCCAAAGAACTGTGCATGACCCATGAACATAAACTAAGGGGAAAAGGATTGCTGGAGATAATGGGGCTGCTGGATGTTGCGGGGGGGGGGGGGGGGTGGACAAAAGGGGAAAAAATTAAGGAGTTGGTGTTGGGTAGTGTGTGGGAATATAGTTTAGACAAAATTGACATGAGTTGATAACTATTAAAGCTGGGTGATGGAAACTTGGGGATTCAGTATATTGTTTTCTTTCCTTATGTTTATATCAGAAAATTTCCATAAATGATTTTTTAAAATATGAATCAAATTCATATAGAAATTCATTACTGTTTCTGTTTTAGCAATAATTCATGATATGGCCTATATTCATAATAATTTTTTTAGTGGAATTAAACTTGAACCAGCCAGGCTAACATAATTAATTATATTCTGCTCCAGTTACAGTGAATGATTAATTGATTTTAACTGCTAGAGTGAATGCTGGAAGCTATCAGTTATTTCAGCAGTTTTAGCAAGCAGGCCAATAGATCCCTCTTTGCTCACTGTTTTTTGTGGGGCTTATTAGCTGTATAAAGAAAATGTTTATTTTCTGTTAAAACATGTCAGGGGGGGTGATCATATTATCCATATTTAACCTGCGTGTTCTATATTAGAATAAATGTTAAGCACCTCAGTGCTGTAAACTAGATTCTATTCTTGTTGAAATGATAATGATACCCAGAGATAGAAATGCATCTTTAAAAATACATGTTTGTTGTCAGTGTAAAGAAATTAGAATAGTTTGATATAGAGTAGGTTGTCTTGTATAAAAAGTGCTTCCATTGCATGAGTTTCAGAAAACATTTTGGAAACATGGAGGCTATTTGGTAATATCAAATAAATGAAGCCATTACTTTTCATATAAATATATATCTTTTTATCCTTTGGGGCATGGGAGTTAGCCTTTATATTTCTAAACACAAAAGGCTTGTGTTTAGTGCTCACTTCAGCGGCACATATACTAAAATTGGAACAATACAAAGAAGATAAGCATGGCCCCTGCGCAAGGATGACACACAAATTCGTGAAGCGTTCCATATTTAAAAAAAAAAAAACAAGGCTTTTTTTTATAAATTAAGATGTCAATATATTGTGTTAGTTTTTCATTATTTAGTTTTGTGATTGTAGTTTTCATTTTTCATAAGTCCCTATTAGTAGCACCTCTAATTAAGTGAATTGTCTTTTTGTGTATATGTATGTGTGTGTGTTTCCCCCTTCTCCCTTGAAATCTTGTCATAGGATGTTTAGAATTCTTTGGCTCCTATGGTGTGCTGATTTGTATGGGCTGGTTACTTCAGTTATTCATTGAACAGGCATTTCTTAAGCACTTGGCTGTGCCAACACCTCTGCTATGTGATAGGAATACCATAGTGAACTGAACAATGTCCCTGCCTGCCTTTGTGAAGCTTATGGTCTGGTAGATGAGATGAGTATCAATCAAAGAATCATGAGGACATGTGCAGCTCCGACCATGGTAAGTACTGTGATGGGGAGGCCTTTGGTGATCCATGCAGACAGATCATTCAGGGATGAGACTGTAGGAGGAGGTGGGACTGAGGCAGGTCAGGGAATGCTTCCCAATGAAAATCATGCTTGCACCCAGATCTGACTGATAAAAAGAAGTTAAGTAGTTTTTTAAAAATAACATTTAAAGGTTACATTTGGTTGGCCAAAAAGTTTGTTTTTGTAAGGTGGCCCTAGTAGCACATAGTAGTCTTTAACTACATTCTAAACAATTTTGTTAGATTGCTTTGTGAGAGTTGTCGTATCATCCGGCCTTTATAAATAAACCTTATCAAAATTGGTGAATTTTGTGTAGCCATTTTAACATTGAAGGTGGAAGAAAATACAACTGAAATTCACAAAAAGATTTGTGTGGTGTATGGAGAAGGTGCTGTCTGATCAAACATGTCAAAAGTAGTTTGCAAAGTCTCTTGCAGGATGAAGCTCCATGGTTGGGTAGACTAGTTGAAGTTAACAGTGACCAAATAAAGAAGTTAATTAAGAGCAATCATTGTTTTACTGAATGGGAGATCGCTGAATACTCAAAATATACAAATCAATAAAATTCTTGGTGAAAATGAAACTGTCTTCGATTTTATGGAAAAAAAAAAAAACCTAAAGGACTCTGTGGCCAACCCAATATTTGCTCATGATTTTGTATGTAGACCTAGCCTTCAAATTCCTTTTTATATTTTAAAAATAGTTCCCCCCTCCAAAAAAAAAGTTTGTTTTTTTTTTTTTTTTTTGCTTAGCGTTGTGTTCATTTACCAAAGTAGAGCTGGCTTCTACTTTGGCAGATGTCACACTTGGTTATTGTTCTTAAAGATGTTGGCTCAACATTTTGGGAGTCATGATATGCCCTTGGTTTTTCCAACCTTGTCTACTGTATCCTGACGACCATGTACTGAGAATTAGGGAGTGCAACCTTCTAGCAAGTGAGTGAAGTGTCCTTCCGATGCACTGCTCTCTGGCATTCTACACATCTTGCTCTCGGGGCGCAGGCCACGTTGCAATGTAATCCTGCCTTGTCTAAGCCAAGCTCTTTAAAGAGTCATCTGTTTTCGGTGGCTACTTATCAACTTAACTGCATTTTGTCCTCACAGCCCCCAAGGAATGCAGTTCATGCCCTCGGGGAGCTCATAGTTTGATGGAAAGAAAGAGCCTGACAATTATAACGCAGAGGGATTTGTGAAGTGCACTGCTAGGGGTACCTAGAAGCTCAGAGGAGATGCTATGTGAGCCAAGACTTCCCAAAGGAGATATGCTTGAGCTGAGTCTTACGTTCTGATAAAGTTTGCTCTAACAAATTTGTTCTAACAAAACTCTTGCTCCAGCCCACACTTACCGTCACAAGCCTTTTGGAGTGATGGAAATTGCAGGGCAGTTCCTTGCCTGTTTCATGCTGCCATGCAGGTGAGTATGCTTTTCCTCCTGCCGTGATTGCCTCTCCTGTCCTGGTGTTTCTACAGAACTGCGCTTTATTATTAAAGGGCATGTGTTTTGTAAATAGGCAATGAAGATAATTTCGCAAAATAAGTACAAACGTTAGTCTCACTATAACACATTACCAACACCCATAGTTCTAACCTTTAACATCTCTGATTCTAAATCCTCTTGACCCAATCTCCTCCTCCCCCTTACCTCCCCGGGGAGAAGTTTCCTCTCAGAGTCTAACATGCATGTGTGTTTATAAGATACAAAATGCACCTGCCAAGTTTTGCACAAATGGCGAAAGCACAGCTTAGCTTTGAGGCATGTAAAGTTACAAATTGTAATGCCTGGCAGAAGTGGATTTGGAAAGCCTGAATTAGGAATTAAATACGGAGGCCCTCATTCTCTGTGCCTCCTTATTTGGCACTGTGTGGACAAGTGTTTTCTTTAGCTAAATTATCTAATATTTGGTCCATGGTGGAAAGAGGAAGTTAGGCATTTTGTAGATTGTATTTTCCTGCAGAAAACCTCTTGATCAACATCTCTCGAAAGTTTTCCCACAAAAATTCTGGTTTCATAGGTTTTTAAATATTCAAGGAAAAAAGGTTGGATGCAGATATGGATTCTAAAGTCAAATAGAAACACTGAGTTAAAAACCAGAGGTTTTGCTTTTTATTTATTGATTTGTTTCCAAATGAGGTACTTCTTAGTATAGTGACACTGACTGTGATCTGTAAAGAGTGCTGCCAAGCTAGGGACCTCTTCTGTTATTTCTTCCCCTAGAGGGTGTGAAGTCTGCAGAAACATTTTGGGAATTGCTGCTTATAGATGGTGAGTACTTTTTTGCATGGTCCCTGGCAAGGAACAGGCTGCCTGTGGAATTCTCACTGGGCTAGAGTTTCACTTCTGTTTCAACATTTAGCATCGACAGGCCATGGGCAGCAGGAGTTCGGGGGACAGGCCATCAGCCTACTCCTTTCCTCACGAGCAGCACTGCTTTCTATAGTGCTCCTTAAAACAGCGGCTTGGGACAGGGGTCTCACTTTGCTGATCTTGTACCCCGTCCTTAAAAATCTTGAGTATGCATTTCGAATAGGAAAGTATTTATAAATTACACAAATGTATTATTGCGCTATTGCTACGTATTTAAAAATATGCAAAAGTTTTAAGGGATAATATAAAAATTAATGAAAGTTATAGTTTCCCCACATTCCAGTGGCTCCTTTTGCACACCCCTGACTGGTTGCACAACTCACTTCGTAAATCTCTGGCTGTGAGAGACAGAATTCGCATACAGCAGCCATCCCCTTCCCCTGCATTCCTGGCTAAAGGATGCTTTCCAGCGCAACACAGGGGCTATTGAAGGGTGCAGGCTGCCTCTAGGAATTCTAAGCTATAGTAAGGGGAAAGGCAAGTAGCAATAAATACGTATGATCTATATGTGAAATATGTTTAAGTTTGTGAAAATATTTTATTTATAGGCCATGTCTAGTTGATACATTGAAAACTTACTTGTGAGCATTGGAATTAAGAGACTTGAGAAAGAAGAAAAAAATATATATATATATATTTATTTATTTATTTATTTTTATCTTTCTGTACTGCTTGAATTTTTAATGAACTCAGGCTCTTTTCATAATACTTTGTAAAATCACTGACTACATTGTGGTGTCAGATGTGTTGCAATGCATTGTCATTAACGGTGTTTGTTGAAGTGGATGAGAACACTGGGTTTCATAATACTGTTTCTACTTTCATGTATATTTGAATATTTTCATAATGAAAAATGAAAAATAAATGCATTGCTGAAAGTCTAAAGGAACACACCACATTGTTAATGGTGATTATCTTGGGAAAAGGAGAGTTGGGTAGACCTTTGGGTTCCTTTCCTCCAATATGTTTGTTCTTTGAGCACGTATTGCTTCCAAAAGAGAAGGAAGAGCAGTTTCATCAACACGCTGCAGAGCTCCATGGCAAAGAGTTTCAGTATTGACGGGGGTATGAAATACTTGTTTAACTTCCCCAGTTCCCATTCATTTAGAAGGGAATATATAAAATGAACGTGCAAGCCAAGGGTGTTCAATGTGTAGGGCTCAGCTGTTCCATAATAAGATTTGAGGATTCTTTTGTAAGAGGATTCTTGAGCTTGATATATAGTAAAGCAAAGGTGAAACTCCAAGGCAAAGCCAAACCTCTGCAGAGTCCCAGCGGCTTCAGGGAGAGCATAGCGAGTGGTCGGCCACCAATGATTTATGCTGTTGGCTAATGATCAGACTCCAAACTATGAAAGTATCTTAAAGTAGAGATCTAACTGTAGCTCTTGTAAGGGGCCCAAGACAACTAATATGTAAAGGACATTTTCTGTTGCTGTGTGCCATGCTAGGCTGCATTCATAGACATACAGAATCTAAAAGGAGGGAAATGATGGCTCATGAACTGTGACCTTGCAAAAGTTAGTTACGCTGTGGGTACTTCATCTGGGAAACAAAGATAATATTAGCCACCTCAGGGGACTGCGATGAAGATTAAATGAGAACGTTTGTCAGGAAACTTTCAGGTGGTGAGCACTCAAAGGCCAACCATTCCTGTTTTCATGGGAAAGGCTGTTTACTGAACTGAGAACCTTTAGCTTGCAAGCAGGTGTTCCCTGATTCTAAAGTATCTTCTCAAACCACCGTGTGGTTAAGGGATGATTGGTGTTCGGTTGTCCCATTACCCTTGCCAAGTTGAGGAATGAATATGTAACCCGATTGGGCCAATAGCATAGGAGTGAGCTCTACTTTTCTTGTTCCAGATGTTGTTGTGTGTAAGTGCGCTGCCTGAAATCATAGCTGCCAACTCGCTCTCAGCTCGGTGATGAAGCCAACAAAAAACAAATAAACAAAAAACAAGCATGTCATCTTAAGAGACATTACTGATCTGCTGGACCAACCATTGCTGAAGACCCCTCACCGCCCCCACCCCACTATCTTGGGACTTCTTTTTTTCTGTGAGATTAAAAAGAGTTTTTTAAAAAAATTTAAGCTAGTTTGAGCTAGCTTCCCAAAGCATCACAAGTAATAGACTATGTACCAGAGGAGATTTGAGAGGGGAGCTGGCATTTAATCAGCCACACTTATTGAGCACTTTGGAGTGCAAGAATAAGAAATCAAGATCTGGGACAGGAGGAACAGGGGCTTCTAGAAAGATAACAGCTCCAACACATCCTGTCTCTTTTCTACTTGCAATTGAACCCATCTGTCTCTCCTGTGAAAAGCAGTTGCTGGGACCTCCAGGAGAGAGGCAACACCTGGAATGTGGGTGAAGCTTCAACAATCCTGACAGAGAGAGTTGGGGCGTGACAGTCTTCCTGCCTGAGGACCGTACCATGGAGCCCTAAGGAGGGAATGGGGCAAGGTCTTTGTGAATGTACCTGGTCTTCTGCTTCCTGAGGAGTTGGACCATGTGGGCTGAGTTGCCACCACCCCTGAGTTGGAGAACTGAGGAGACTCAGAAATGCTTCCTCCTAGAATCTCATCAGAAGACTGGCAACCCATCTACTGCTAAGCTTGAGCCAGGGGACACTGCGACTGTGCCTTCTATTGCTTTGGGAAGGCTGCCACTGATGATGCGCCAGTGGCTGAAACAGAGCCTCAGTGAGCAAACAGAGGAAAAGAAGATTCCTAATAAGGCAAGCAGAACCCTCAGTACAGAAATAATTTCTAATGTAGATAACTTGAACCAAATCCCAGCACCCCCCACCACATACACACACACACACACACACAAGAAAGAAGAAAAAAAAGTTGAGATTTAAGTGCAACACATAGATAAAACTTTTTTTTTCTGAGATCAAAAAGGAAGATTTTAGTGTAAAAATTTCAAGAGAAGAATTGGGCCCTTAGACATTTGAAAAGATTCTCAACATCACTAGCCACCTGAGAGATGTAAAATATAACCACAATGAGATACCACCTCACACCTGTCAGAATGGCCATCATTAACAAACAAGTGCTGGCAAGGATATGGAGAAAGGGGAACCCCAGTGGACTGTTGGTGGAAATGCAGACTGGTGCAGCCACTGTGGAAAACTAAACTAAAACTAAAAATGGAACTGCTTTTGATTCAGCAATTTCACTGCTGAAATTATACCCAAAGAATCCCGAAACACCAATCAGAAGAACCTATGCACCCCTATATTCATAGCAGCGTTATTCATAATAGCCAAGTGCTAGAAACAGCCTAAGTGCCCATCAGTAAATGAGTGGATCAAAAAGCTGTGGTATGTTTACATAACGGAATATTATGCAGTCGAAAGAAAGAAGGTACTCCTACCTTTTGTGACAGCATGGATGGAACTGGAGAGTATTATGCTAAGTGAAATAAGCCAGTTGGTGGAAGACAAATATCATATTGTCTCATCTACAAGAGGAATCTAATGAACAAAATAAATTAAAGAGCAAAATAGAACCACTGGCATGGAAACATGGAACAGACTGAAAGTGACCAGAGGGGAGGGTGGAGGGTGATAATGGTGGAAAGAAGGGGAAGGGACTACTCAAGAAACATGTATCAGTGACCCAGGGACATGGACAACATGGAATTGACTGTGGGAGCAGGGGTTGGGAAGGGCAGAGGAGGGCAAACGGGGGAAATTGCGACCACTGTATCAGAATAATGACAAAAATACTTTTTTAGAAAAGAGAGGAATTGAAGGGGAAATGGTCACTGTTGATTGTGAATTTGTGTCCTGGAAGAGAATGATGAAACAAGAGCAAAATTAGAAAGAGACATAAATCAGAAGATGGACAGAAATCAGAGAGAGGCTGGGCGATGCAGCAGAAGGGCAACTGATAAACTAAGAAAAGTTTCTGAGCTGAAGAGGATTTACAGCTCACAGTTTTCCAGGGAGAACTGATGATAGACAGTCTCCTTTATAAGTATACCTCTGAGCTGTAAGACTAGAGAAGAATCTTGCAAGTTTCCACAGAGAAGAGCAAACGACTCCTAAATGAGAAAGAACCATCTGAACATTGGACTGCTTATCTACAAACCAGAAGTTACAACACCAGAACTGCCGACCACTGGGAGAAAGGGACTGTATGGAAACTGACCGGGTAGAAGTCCTGTAGTTTCTGTTCACTCCATCTTGCAAAATAAGCCAAGAATATATGACCAGTGGCTATTACTTAGTGAACAAATAGGCATACACTCAAGGTCTCCAGAAGATTGGGGAAGGCTAGGAGAATATCAAATTTTAGGAGAATGGGATTATCACCCAAATTAGCATGTATTACCCAAACCTGGGTACTCAAAAGGGCAGAGTCGCTGGTCCCTCTGACTGTTGTTGAGTGTGGGTGGGTCCTCCACCCAGTGAAAATCTGTTGTTTTTCCTGCATTGGTCACTATCTGCTTTGACTACTCCTCTAAAAACAGTCTGGACCTAAAAATAACAAGCAAATCTCACCAATGCTCAGCAAATCTGGGCTTTGGGTGTGGGTTGAAAAAAGGGAAGCATTCTAAAGGTCTTATCTGGGGGTGTGGCTGTGGAACGGTGGGAAAGTGGTAGTATTCTAGAGTTGGGAGTGGAAGCAGTGGAAGAATCTAGTATTTTGATGGGAGAAATATGTGTCTGACTTTCATATAAGGATAAAGAAAATTTTACCTGATTATCAGCACGAAGAAATGGAAGTAGCTGAAAACAGACTGGAAATCTACAAGAGAATTCATATTAACAAAATGGAAAAGAGAAACTAATTGCAATTTGATCAGCCTGCAAAAATAAACACAAATAAAAGGAGGAAATAAGTAAAATAAGCCAATTCATGAGATAGGTGTCTAATAATTTCACTTTATGTAAATAGATTAGATTTCCCATTAAAAGTCAGAGCCAACTTAGATGAGCTAAAAATATAAACCAGCTATATACTATCTAGGGAGATAATATCTTTCTAAGTTTTATAGAAATCAAGTATAAAGAAAAGTTGATAACAAAGAGGTTTACAAAGATATCACTTAAATATAATAAAAAAGAAAATAGAAATAGCAAAATCAGTGGCAGACAGGGAAGAATTTAAGGTTAAAAGCACTATAAAATGGATACTATGAAACAATCTAAAACACATGGAGAATTTACTTTGGTAAATCTATGTAAATTCAAAGATAACTTGATAAAGATATTGTAGACTTCAAAACATTTTTTTCAGAATCAGATCTAATATAAATAAGATAAGAAATACATAATAAAAATGACATAATTTAATAAAAATATAGATCAACATAAGTTCCTCAAGTAAAAAACATAATTTTTCATATACCCAGTAGAACGTCATAAAAATTGATTGTGTGTTTGATCACAAAGAAAGCCTTACCAAATGTAGAAATGAGAGATTTTTGTAGCCACATTCAATTAAATTAGAAATAAGTAATTTCTAAGTGTCCAGAATAGTCTATTTATAAATTAAGAAATACTTTCTGGATAACCTTTGGAACAAAATGGAACTTAGAACTGAAACTGAAAACTGTCTAGAAAGCAGCGAAGAGGAGAATACTTTATATCAGATTCTGTCCTTAGAAGAAAATTTATGAATTTACCATTACCATGAAAGAAAAAGAAAAAGAAAGGCACTTGTTTTTTTTGTTTTCTGAAGCAAATTCTATGGAAAACAAAATAAAGGAAAAGAAAATACAAATAAGGAATTAATGTAAACAGAGTTGGGACGTTGAGAGGCAAGTGAGGTGTTTAAGGTACAAAATCAAGAAGACACAGTTGTGCAGGTGCCACTCCTCTTGGGAGAGTGCTCACTCGCAGGCAAGTGCAGAGCTGGCACTCATGGCATTCCTGTGGCTTAATCTCATTTTCCACAGAAAATGTACACATTTGCCTCCTCAGATTTTATGACCCAGCTGCCTTGCCTGCCTCATTAGTCCTGGCCCCAGCTTCCTTTTTAGGGAGAAGAAAACATTGTTCTGTAGTGTTTGTTTCTTTCTTTTTTCTAATTAACCAAACTCAGGTCAATCCAGGTGTAACTTATACTTGCTATTGTGACTTTTTTTTTTTTTAAGATTTTATTTCATTATTTTTAGAAAGAGGGGAAGGGAGAGAGGCAGAGAAGGAGAGAGACATCAATGTATGGTTGCGTTTCATCTGCCTCCAGCCACAGACCTGGCTGGAGACCTGGTTTGCAACCTGATTATGTGCCCTGGCTGGGGAATCAAATCTGTGACCTTTGGGTTCGCAGGCCGGCGCCTTATCCACTGTGCTACAAGCCAGGCTATATTGTGACCTTTTAATTTTACCAGTTTTATTCCAGCTTAGAAGAGAAAGTAAGAGTTAGAAAAGTTCTTACAGAAATAACATAGTGCAATTTATTAAATGTTTCTTTTCAGGAAAATTTTTTGTAAGTGTGTTAGATCTGTTACCTTATTTTCTATTCCTACATTAATAGGCCTATTTTATGGGCTTACATGTGTCATTGTATGTGATTACTTAAAAATACAAATAGTAATAAATCTTATTCCACTAAGAATGTCAGGAAATAAGGTAGAAAATAAACATGTGTGTATCCAGAGAGCATCAACCATACAATACACAAACCCTACAACCTCTCAGGCATTGAAAGAACTTAGAATTACTCCAAATATAATTTCTGAAAGGATAGTATTTAAATATACTCTTAAGGAGAGTATCCCTAAGAATTGGGAGAAATACTACCATTCTCCAAGATTATTTCTCTTGGCAGTTAACAAAACTATTCAACTTTGTAGTTTATCGTTTTCCCTTTTTTTCTTTTGTGTATTATATCTAACTTAATGTTTGACAGAGCACTGCATAGCATTCCTGTGGCTTAATCTTATTTTCCATGAAAAATGTGTGTATTTGCTTCAATTACCCCAGGAATGATTAGCAGAATTTCAGAGTTTACTTTGTGATTTTTCCTCTGATTTAATGTTATGGTTTTATTTACTCATTACTAAGATCATATATAACTTCCTTCTTCTCTTGCTTAAAGGTATTTCACAAAAGTAATTTAAATAATATTATACACAACAAACAAGTAAAAGCTGAAAACCTAACAATATTATGTGCAAAAGCACAAGGATCAGATGGTTTCACAGCTGAGTTTTTCTCTATTAAAAAAAAAAATCAGTGTAATATCATCTAACTTTTTAAGGCCATTGATGAAAGTTGTAGAATATTAGTGCATGAAAATGATAGCACTCACCCCCAAAAAGGCATAGATCAGTTTTACTTATTTAAATAAGGCAAAATTCTAAATAAATTTTAGCAAGTCCAGCAATGTTATGAAAAAAGTACATTGTAACCAAAGAGGATTTATTCCAAGCATGCAAGTGTGAGTCAGTATCAGGAAGACTATCAACATAATTTATGTTATGAATAAACTAAAGAGGAAACACCATAAATTACTACGGCATTTCCTAAACTTCAGTAGCCATTTCTAAGAAAAATAGAACAAAGCCACATAAGTCAAGTATAGTTTACCAACTCTAAAACTTAAGTTATAAAAGCAAAACATTAAAACTTTTAATATCAAGAATGGATCAGTGGTGTCCACTAACAACATTCTTTTTAAAAAATATATTTTATTTATTATTTTTAGAGAGAGGGGAAGAGAGAGAGGCAGAGAAAGAAAAAGACAACATATGATTGTCTTTCATCTGCCTCCAGCTATAGACCTGGCTGGAGACCTGGCTTGCAACCTGGTCATGTTGCCCTGGGAATCAAACCAGTGACCTTTGGGTTCACAGTCCAGTACCTTATCTACTGTGCTACCAGCCAGGGCTTCTAACAACATTCTTATGTCTTAAAGCTTCTGGCACCCCCAGTAAGGTGAAAATAATAAAATAATCCATATTGATGGATTTTGTTGATGAAGTGATTGTGCACCATGAGATTCTAGTAAAAACCAAACCAAGTAGAGTTAATAACATAATTTGATAAGTGGACAAATATAGAATAAATAAACAAAACCCAAAGCTGTTCTATATACTAGTAATAAACCCCAATGATTCCATTTTCAGTAATGACAAAAATTTAAATAATTAGGAATAAATGAAAAGTAAAAGTAAAAACTATAATATTTATTGAAGAACATGAAATACAATCTGAACAAATGGAAAACATACACCGTTTCTGGATGAGAGGACCCATGTAATAAAATGGCCAATTCTTGTACTAATTTCTATATTTCATGTGATTCCCAATTAGAATATTAACAGAGATTTTAAGGGAATCAGATTACTTTAAATTAATCTGATTTACTTTAAATTACTTTAAAGTCCTCATGAAAGACTAGATATCTGAGAATGTACAATATATAAAGCTTCTGTAGCAAATAAATCAATTTATTGAAATTATTAAATTTCAATTTATTAAATAAAATGAAATCAATTAAGTTTGATTAGAATAGAAATAAATAAGGGGGTCAATGTAACAAAATAAAGAATTAAGAAACAGTTCCCAGTGTGCACTTTAAATTCATGGTAAAATTGGGAATCTCAATTCGTCAAGGAAAATTAAATTTATTTAATAAATAATATTAGTTTCACTTTTATCCATATGAAAGAAAATATGTTTTTTCTTCCTCTTGCTTGTCTCTTAAAAAAAATTGTTTTTTAAAAAATCCTCACCTGAGGACATGCTTAGAGAGAGGAGTGGAGGGAGAGAAACATTGATGTGAAATAGAATGTTATATTCTGAAATATACTAAAGTATATTTCAAATTTATTAAAGCCTTTAAAACACACGCAAATCTCAGAAGAAAATCTTCATTTTGTGCCAAGTGCAATTCAATGATGAGCAAGATTATAACTCAGTCAGGAAATCCATATGTTATAAAAGAAATGTTAGACTTTATTGCTACTGTACAGCAAAAGCATACTATAATTAAAATCAATAGAGGAATAGATATGGGGAAATATTTGCGAAGAAGTTGACAGATAAAGGGTTCATACATTTCATAAAATACATAGTTCTCACAAACTGACAAAAAAGGACAAACATTCAAACAGAAAATGAGATTTGGACAATTAGCTGACAGAAAAGCAAATCCAATAAACATATGGAAAGATTCTTAATTTTCAAAGTAGGTAGGGAAATGTAGAGTAACATTGAGGTCATCACACTCATCAGACTGACAAACATTAAAATGAGAAATATTTCTGCTTGCAAGGAGGTGGGGAGAGAATAGATTCTCATACATTGTTGGTGGAACTGCAAATGGTTGCAGTGTTTTAGGAAAATAATATGGAAACATTAAACTTTAAAAATGTACCTAGCAATCCCACTACTAAAATATGTCCTATTATTGGACATATATACATAGGGTATGTGTATAAGGATGTTACATGCAATGTTTTTCAGAGGAGCAAAAAGCTGGAAGCAAAGTGAAGGCACATCAGTATGAGGCTAATGGAATAAATTAAGACACCTCTACAATGTAGAATATTATGCAGTCAACAAAAATAACAAGCTAAACCAATCGACCTCAAAAGATTTCAGAAGGTATTTGTAAGAAAATCAATTTGCTGAAAAGAATATATAATACAATTACGTTTTTGTAAAACAGTGACAGCTCTCCTGTGTATGAGAATGGATTTATATGTTAGGATATATGACTATAGAAAATATTTTAATTATACCTCTTGTTTTTAATGTGGGTCAGGGGACAGGGCACTTGCCCAAGTAAGAAGAGTAGGACAAAGATTGCACTAACCCCTGCAGCATGTGTAATTCTACTTATATAGAAATTAGAAAAAAGATCCATCTCTCCTGGCTTATAGGAAGACTAATGATGTATTATTAACTGAAAAATAAAACCAAGTTGCAAAGTAACCTGTATACCACTATGATTCTACTTTGGTGAAAACAAGAAAGCCCTGCGTGTGTGTAAGTAAATGCCGTGGCTGCTTGAAGGAATAACTGAACAGGCTACGACGTCTCCACCCTAACTCATTGGGTTGGGCAGGGAGATGATTAGCTTTCTCTTTACAAACCTTTCCATTGTTTCACATGCTGCTTTTATGCTTTGGTAAGACATCCTGATTTTTCACTTTGTTCATGGTTCCACATGGCGTAGCTACAATAATGTCACCAGGAGAATGAAAAGATGTGAGAGTAAGTGTAGCTGCTATAAGCATGTGTTGGGTGGGATGGCACTTGTTTCAGGATCCCTGATGAGTAGCACCTGCCCTGGGACTGGAAGCACTAGGCAGCTGGGAGCCGAGGAGGGATGTGAGTGACAGAATGGGTGAAGGCCCAGGGGCAGGAGGAGCTTTGCACTTTTTAAGGAACTGAAAGATGGTCCTGTGTCCAGACCCGTGGTTCTCAAATGTAGCGCATGTGAGAATCACATGGAAAGTTATTGAAGTCTCAGTCCCCAGGCCTTGCCCCAAACCAAGCAACTCAAACTCTCTTGGGATGGGGCTGAGACCTGGGTGGCTTTTAAAGCCTCCAAGGTCATTCCAAGGTGCAGGCTGGGCCAGGCCCTGTGGACTTTGAATGGGGGGAGCAGTGAATGGGGGGAGCAGCTCTGGGAGACTTGACTGGTGGCCTGGCGGCTGGGGTAATTATTTGGGACTTTTCCCAAAGAGCATTGGGAATTCATTCGAAGGACTTTAAACAGAAAAAAATGATACCATCAGATTATGTTTTAAAGGTCAGCCTGGCTGTTGTGATGAGAATGGCCTGGAGGGAAGAGCGGATCCAACAGGAAGAGTTGGAAAATTGTTGCAGGCATCTGGGTCAGAGGGACATGGCCGCAGAGCCGGAGGGATGCACACACAGGTAAGGAACGCAGGTAGAATGAATGGAACTTGGTGATTGTTCAGTTGTGAGGGGCCAAAGAGGAGAAAAGATTATGGATGATCCCTCAGTGTTTGGCATCAGCAATGGAGGGATGGTGACATCATTCTCTGAGCTACAGAACAGGGAGCATGGGGAGGAGCAGGGAGTGCAAGGAGGTGCAGGTAGGACAGGGAGGTGCAGGGAGGACATAGTGGGTCCAGTTTTGAACATTCTGAGCTAGCGAGACAGCAAAGAGAGCTCGGATGTGGGAATGGTTGGCCTCTGTGGGTGGTAATGAAAGCCGCAGGAGCGGGTGAGGTTGCCTGAAGAGAGGGAGCCCAGGAGCAGAGGGGGCCAGGACTGCGGACAGCCAGCCTTGAAAGGCTGAGTAGAGGACCAGGAGCGGAGAGGGCAAGGAAGCCAGCAGGGCACGAGTGAGGCCAATGAGTGGTACAGAGCATCATTCATATTGCAGCGAAGCGCTGAGGAAAGATCTGTGGGCTGATCTCAGCTAGGAAATGACTGGTGAAAATAACGGGGCCTGGATAGGTTAAATAAGATTCAGTTAGGCGAGGAGGAGAAAATTCTGGAGGAGAAGGGAAGAAGGAGAAGGTATAAGACAAGGCAGAGAGGGACCCTTCCCACCTATGGTGTGTAGGGGGCCAGTCACCTGGGATCCAAGGAGAAGTAGGCAGTGGAAGATGAGGTTAGCAGGTAGATGGCTAGATGGCAACTTTTGGGATTGACTTCCTTGGTCTTCCTTTTGCTTGTATCTTTAAAAAAAAAATTTTTTTTTTTTAAATCCTCACCTGAGGACATGCTTAGAGAGAGGGGAGGGGAGTGGAGGGAGAGAAACATTGATGTGAGAGAGAAACACCGATTGGTTGCTTCTTGTATGGCCTGGACCCCGGGGCAAGGCCTACAACCTAGGCATGTGCCCTGACCTGGAATATGACCGATGACCTTTCAGTTTATAGGATGAGTTCCAACCAACTGAACCACACCAGCCAGGGCACTTGTCTCTTTTCAAAAGAAATTTTTAAAAATTGATTTTTCAGTCACAGTTGACATACAATATAATATTAGTTTTGGTTATACAACATAGGGAGTAGACACAAACACAGTGATTATGCCAGTAAATCTAGTAATTGTATCATTATTACAGTTTTACTGACTATAGTCCCTATTCTAAATTTTTTATCTCCGTGACTTTTTATAACTGCCAATCTGTACTTAATCTCCTCACCTTTTTCAGCCAGCCCCACATCCCTACCTATCTAGTGACCCCCTGCTTGGTCCTTTTATTTTGCATGCATCTGACTTGCCTCAAACCCCAACTTTCTCCTGTGGGAGAGCAGGCACTGCACTGGGCAGCTTGGCTTTCTTCTTTGCCCCCCTAGAGGTGCGTAAGTGTAATTAGAGCGTTTGCAATATTTGCAGCAACATCATCAAGGTGAACGCTGAGGACACTCGGCGTTGCTGTGGACAGAACGTTGATTTCAGTGTTGGTTAGAGGGCTTGTTTCCTTCTCCCTGACTTCAGGCACCTCAAAGAGCCCAGCTGCAGTGTTAATCGATGTTCCGCTGCTTTCCTGTGCTCGCTTATAAGTAAAAGCACCAACAGGCTTTGCCGGAAAGGCAAGATGCCAGCGTTATCTTTCCTAAGTGGGCTCATAAGCACAGATTCTTTGGAGAGAGGCATGTATAATCAGCACGTGAGCCAGTGTTTTGCATGTGCAATGAAAAGATGTGGCTGCATTATTCAGTTTCCCCATTTGACTCCCGTACCAAGATGCACTTCAGCAAATGTGATGATGATGAGCACATCCTCCCACGTGAAAATGATCCATGCTGAGAGGAGTTTCAAATGTTCCTGTTAACGATTTGCCATGTTGGCTGCTTATTGAATTCTGTGCCCAAAAATGTTATGATGTACTGTGCTGCCTCAAGTTTTCCTATGAAAGATGAAGTAATTTCTAACTATGTCTTGTGTGAACCTATATCATGATCAAAGTGCATCCCCCTATAGTAGGAAAATGTTGGTTTGCCCTTTATTGTTTGGTTTCCTGTTGTGAAATATGACATTCATGCCAGAAATGAATGCCTAAAATATATATGTACAGTTGAAAAGATGGTTATGAACATGAACACTTGTGCATCTACCAACTAGGGTGAGAAGTACAGCCTGGCTGGCACCTGGGACTCTGGTGTGCACTTCCTCCCTCCCATTTATGGTAAGTATGGAGTTACCATAGTGTCACTATTGAGCTAGTGATTTTATTGCTTTTACCTAGAGATTTACCACCTAATTATCCATCCCTGATGATATAGTTTAGATCTGTGTCTTACTATCCGTATTTTTGTGTCTTTGTGCAAATGCATAATCTCATTAGTATTTAAGTTGTTTGTACCCTGAATGCCTCCTTGCCTCACTCTAGAGGCAGTTCTGTTCTTGTATGCATAGCTTTGGCTCATTTTCTTTTGAGAGAGAGAGAGAGAGAGAGAGAGAGAGAGAGATGTGAGAGAGGTATATTGATCGGCTGTCCTGCTGTCCTGATTGGGAATCAAACCTGAAACCCAGGTATGTGCCCTGATGGAATTGAACCCACAAACTTTTTGGTGCATGGGATGATGCTCCAACCAAATGCACATGTATGAACTCTCTAGGATATGTAGCAAAGAGTATTTTCAAAGTGGGATACAGTAGTCCCTACTCATCTGCAAGGGATATGTCCTTAGACCATCAGTGGATGACTGAGGCCACAGGTAAAACTAAACCTTATACATACTGGGTTGTTGTTTTTTAAAGATTTTATTTATTATTTTCAGAGAGAGGAAGAGAGAGAGGCAGAGAGGGAGAGAGACATCAATGTATGATTGCCTTTCACCTGCCTCCAGCTACGGACCTGGCTGGAGACCTGGTTATGTGTCCTGGCTGGGGAATCGAACCAGTGACCCTTGGGTTCGCAGGCCAGTGCCTTATCCACTGTGTTACCAGCCAGGTTTTTTTTTTTTTTCCCCTATATATACAAACCTTTTCACTTAAAGGGAGCACTTTACAGCTTCTCTTTGGCCTATCTCAATTGTCAGCTTCACTAGTCTTGTGCTTTGGGGCCATTATTAAGTAAAATAAGGATGACTTGAACACAAATAGACAAGCTACTAAGCAATGAAAGGGCAGGGAGTGTCCCCACAGCTTGGAGACACGGGACAAAAGGGATAGAGAGGACAATGAGAGATTTCATCACACTACTTATGACAGCTCATGAAGTATTTATTTCTAGAATTTTTCCATTTAATATTTTTTGGACTGTGATTGATTGAGGGTAATTGAAACTGAAAGTGAAACTGAGAATGAAAGATTGGGAAACTATTGTATTTCAAATTCTTTCTGGACAGTGAATGATAAAACATGCCAATCCAATGCAAGCATGATTTATTGTGAATCTAGTAGTTTAGTGATAATGGGGAATGTTGTTCACTTTAATATCCCACATTTCTAGCTCTACATGCACTTTACCTCAAAGTGTGGTCAGATACTTTGACAGGCAAGAGTAGCATTCAGGACACAATGCACCATTGACCCAGCTGTTTTTCCAAGGGAAATAAAAGTGAATCATGCAAGATAACCTTAGCTTGGTTTAGAGGCAGACATCTCTTCAGGACTTTTGTTTCTGCCAGCCCTGGTTTACCCTGCTCCGCTGAAGAGCATGTGAACGAGGAGCTGTGTGGAGATGAGGCTATGCCATGTCAGAGTAGGTGGTGAATTGTGCAGGGTGCGCTCCCTCTCTTTGAATGACTTGAAATACCATACCTAGTATTTCTTTCACATGTTCCATGATGGGATTTGTCAATCAAACATCATTAGTTCATGTATTAGTCTGAGATGTGATATTTAACTTTTTGAGATATTCCAAGTTTTCCATTAGCTTTTGTGACAAGCATTGGTAAAAGAGGAAAATTGGGACAGCTAGCAATTCATTTCACTTTATTGAAGCACTAATTATATAATAAAGAAACATCTTTCCAGCATAGTTCAAAACCTGATCAGAATAAACTGGCAAAAAAATACGGGAAATTTGATTTAATTGGGAAAGACATTTTAAATGAGAACAACAGATCTAAAATGGTTCTTACATTTATACTTATTTGCATATATTACAATGGAATCAGTTAAAATTGGAAGGTATTTGGGTGCACTAATATTTGAATAAAGTTACATAATATAGTTATTAAAAGCATAGTTTATAATAGTGAAACATACTCCCCCTTAAAATCTAAACTTTATGCAAGATTCTTTTATATAACTGGCTTCCAAATAAAGCAACCATTTCAGATAAGGAATAAGATCATTTATTTTTACACTAGGTTTTCATTAAAACTCATCTGTTCTTTCGCTTCAGTATCTTTGAGTTGACATTACATCTCACGAAGATTTTCTCCTGGGTTGGGTGAAGTTGTAGGTCTTCCATGTTTTCTGGGCAAAATATCATTCTGATTAGAAAACATAAAGCAAACATATTAAGTTTTAGATGGAGCTTATTGAAGTGTCTCATCCATCAAATACTCAACTGATACAACACATGCTGTGTCTTTTTTAAAAATTAGATTCTTATGTTTGCAAATATTTCTGTAACTTCTGTGAAAGCAGTTGGTGGGAGCCATCCTGGGGCCTTGCTCTGGAGCAGTCCTCCATTGTTCTCCTTTATGACCCTTCATCAAAGATTTGGGGGTACCTGTTGTTCCTTTTCCTACATCGCCCTGACTCCAGGGCAGACCTTGCAGCCCCTTCAACTTGCAGACCCTTCCACTGTTCTGCTCAGGCAGGCTTTACCCCCAGCCTTCCTTCTCTGGACCAGCTTCAGATTGTTAATGCGGTTCTTAGAGGCCCCTGGGCATGAGGCCACTGTCACCCTCCCATGCCTAGCTCAGTCATGTGAGCTCTGCCCCTTCCTCAGACTGGTGCAGATGCTGCCCAGCCAAAGAAGACGTCACTGTTGTTTTGGGTCTCTCTTGGAGACCATCAGCTAGACTGCTTTGACCAGTAGCTTGGTCTGAGAGGATATGTGGTGTTACTAACTTCAATTGCATCTAATAGAGAAAAATTGGCAGTAGTCACAGAGAATTCTTCCTTTTCTTTGAATTGTATCTGAAGTCAAGTCTTTACTAAATCAGACTTTTAAAAATTAGTGTGTAAGCTAGACACATCAGAGAAAAACCATAAGAAAAGTGGTTTCCAGGTGCCAGGGGAAGGGGAATAGAGAGAGGTTAGTGAAAGGGTATAAACTTTCCTCGAAGAATGAATAAGGCCTGATGATCTAATGTTAAAACGTGGTAACTATAGTTGGTGACACTGTATAGTATAAATGAAATTTGCTAACAGAGTAAATGTAAATGTTCTCAAAACAACAGAAATGATAAATAGGTGATAGATGTGTTAATTAACAAGACAGGGGGAATCCTTTCATAATGTATTTGTACATGATTGGGCAAAAGTAGGTTTACAGTTGTAACACAAATAAATAATAATAAATGAGAATATGAGAATAAAATGTTTTGCATATGCAAAACTATAAACCTACCTTTGTCCCATCCTGTGTATTAAATCACAGTGATGTACCCTACAATACCTTATAGTTTTATTTGTTAAATACATTTCAGTGAAGCTGAAATAAAAGTGCTATGAATATTTTGTAAGTGTATTCTTGACAAATTCAAACAGTAAAGAATAAAGTCAGATTTTAACGATTCTCTTCTCCATCACCCTTCACCAAAGTCAGTTGCTTCCCTGCTTCGTGGTTTGGTTTCTGCCTTTCCTGGGCATTTACACATATATCAATGTCCATATGCAAATGTAAAGATGTTTTGTAGGTACTTTTCTGAAAATTTTCCATATCACCCAAATAACGTCCTTGGATACCTGTCATATTAGTACCCCTGCTGCACACCACTCCACTGTGCACATAAAGCACAATACATTTAGCTGCTTCCTGTTGCTGGAAAGTGAGGTTTCCCCAATGGTTTACCATTTCCAAATAGCATCACAAGAAACTTTTTTTGTACATATATAGCCTTTATGAACATAATTGGCATTTTTCCAAGACAGACAACTAGAAGTAAAATTCTGTGCCATGTTATATTCTTGGCCATATATATTATGCATATGTAAAAGGTTGATAATGTAGGCGCCATGAGACCAAGACCTTTGCTTCTTCTGTTTCCTGCTGTGTATCTGGTGCCCACAGTAGTGCCTGGCATAAGGCAGGTGCTCACCAAGGTTAGTGGTAAGTGAAATTCCCCTGCGGAATCTCTGCAATTTTCACTCCTACTATTAGTGTATGAATGCCCATCACTCCACACCTATATCAACTCTGAGTGTTATCCGTCTTTTAATCCTGACAAGCTAATGGGAGACCAAAGATAATTTCATTGGTTTTTGTTTTGAATTATATGGTTACTGTGGAAATTGAACATCTTCTCATTACTTTTAGCCAATTCCTTTTTATGTCATCCTGTAGGGCTAAGATTTTTGCCCTTACCCTTTATCCCACGACAGACACTCTCGTCCCTAACATTGTGCCTTTGAGAGAGAAAAATAATCAATTTGTCCCCACTTATAGTTAGCAGAGGGATTAAGAGTACAAGGTTAAGGGTTTGCATCCTGGCTCTGGGATTTTGGTTTGTAGAAGGTAATTAAAAATTAGTAATTGTTATTAGTCTCATGAGATACGTTAATATAATTCCCATTTATTACTAAAGAACTGAGCAACTCAGAGAGGTGAGGTTATTTTCTGAACTATTCTACATATTTATTCTACATAGGTGGTAAACAGTGAAGTCAAAGTTAGAATTTAGGACTGGCTGATGTAGAGGCCATTAGATTTGTTTATATGTTGCTTCGCTCCCTGCCTGTCTCTCTGGGAACTCCCCCCTGGCCTTCCTTTCAAAGCCTGTCGCTGCACCGCCCTGCAGCACCAACCTGGCCTGATGTCTTTCTTCTTAAACTTCTTAAGTCATGCAGTGCTAAACCCTCGCTAGTCAAAGCGTGCTCCATGGACAGCGACATCAGCTTATTGGAAAAGCCCCAACCCAGACCTACTGAAGCAGAACTGCATTTTAACACAATTCCCAGGTGATCTACTGTACGTGAAGGCCAGAGAAGCCAAGCACCACAACTCAGAGGGTTTTGTTTGTTTGTTTGTTTGTTTGTTTTTTGGCTCTCCCAATGGTATCTGGTAGTGAAAACACATAGGAGACCCTGAGTACTTTTCCACTAAAAAAACCCACAGCCCCTCTTCTCTTTTCAGCATGTATCTCCGACCGCCACAAAGAAAGGTTTGATGTGCGTATATGTTAATGTCCAGCACTGCAACTCTGCTAGATCACACTAAAGGAAGTCAGGTGTACGGGGCCAAGAATAATAAAGGAAGGACCTATTGGAAATAGTGCATGGGTGACAGATGAGCAGTAATCCGATGAACCCGAGTCAGATCTGGGCTTGGACAATCATTAGCAATGTCCTCAAGCTGTGTAACTTCTATGAGCCCTGGGTTCCAAGTCTGCATTGCCAATACTGCCCGTTTCAGAGGGTCCTTGGGAAGGTTCTATGGGGTCACTGCTTGGGGGCCCTTTGTTTACTGCCAGCGTGCCTAGGAGCCAAGCAAGTGCCGCTCCCTCCCCTTTGTTCTTTCCTTCTTGAGAACCATGTGGGTCAGCACCGGTGGAGAAGGTAGTGTTGTCTTTCATATAACCTTTCGGGTCAGGTTGCATAGAAATGTCATGGTGAACAGCCACTAAACTGGAGGACTTGCTCTCCAGTAGCTGAGAGCATGCAGGGAGGGATGGTGCTCACACCAGACCTAGAGCTGAGCATCTAAAGGGCCAAAAAGTCATGCAAGAATAGCGAAGCATGGAAGAGGAGAGAAGCAGTTCAATTTTCAAAACGGATCATGTGGAGAAACCTGTTGGCAGACTGCAGACTGTGCTCTTCACAATTGCCAGGATTTTGTATCCCAGGAAGATAAACGGAGTGCAGTTGTGGAAGGGACTCAGGGGGCAGACACCTGCCCCAGCCTCCTCTTGGCAGCGAAGCCTGGGATGGGGGTGAGGGTGAGGGAAGCATGTGGTTCAGGGTGGGAGGCCTGCTGTTTTCCATCCCTGCCGGGGACAAGCCAAGGGGAGAACTGAGCTTCCTAACAAAGAAAGTGGGGGAGGGGAGACAAGTGTCCTGGCCACAGAGGGGAAGAGATAGGGAAATGTCTGGGGAGGACAGGCTTCCCCTTTCATGGAGACCTGCAGAACTATAGACAAGTATGGTTGCCATGGCAAAATATGTTGGGCATCTCTTTGCTCTGTGGAGCAGGCTAAAGTAGCAGCTGGATGATCCTTTCCTTTCCTTTCCTTTCCTTTCCTTTCCTTTCCTTTCTTCTCTACCCCATCCCTAACCCTTTACTGTCCCTGAGGACCTTGTGACCCAGAAAGATATTAAGTCACACAGGGCAGCATTTCTTAAGAGTAACCCATTGGTCCATGTCAGGATTTCTTAGGGCTCTTAGTAACAAATGTGTGTCCTGGGTCCCTTTGAACCAGAAGCTCTGCAGGTAGGCCTGGGAATTAGCATATTTAACATGCTTCCCAGTGATTCTTTGGCACACTTAGCTTTGAAATCTGCCACTACAGAGTGGGATTTGAGAATGCAATCTGTTAAAAGTGTTCCTTTGAATAAACAACAACAAAATGTTGAATCTGGGTCCTTGTCACTCCAAGTGTGGTCCTTGTATTGGGCTAGTGAGAGTCTTCTCAAACTCTGGAGGCAGGTGGATATTAAACATAGGCAGTAGGAAGAGTCTAGACCAGGACTCAGAAGACCCGGGTGCAGATCCTTGTCCTTCCGTCTATGGCTGAGTGAACTTGGGATGGACATTCCACCTTCCTGAGTGTCTATACTCCATTATTAGGATCTAATGCCCACTTTATACGGTAAGTGCAAGTATTAAATTATAACAGTGCTGGCACATGTAGATGCTTAACAGATGTTAGGAGGAGGTTGGATTAGCACTCACCTTTGCTGGGTCTCCCCTGCCTTGACTCGGATGTTCTTCAGAATAAGGCCTGAGTACTGGGGTCGGCTGCCCCATGGGATGATGGTTTGGACTGTGTTCCAGACATTGGCCCATACTGCACTGTTTTCCCACTTGAATTTGATCATGACCAACTCGCCAATATCCAAATCCAATGTGATAAGAAAGGAGTAGGTTTTATTACTAGCAATTCCTCCATCCCTTGAAAGTACAAAGGAAACCAAACAGTCAGTTTTGTAGCAGTAGAGTGAAGGTTAGGATGTGTTAGTCTGCGTGTATGACTAAGGACGGCCATTGCTGCTGTGTTTCTCAAACTGGTGTAGGACAGGTGGTTAACAGCGCAATAGACACAGCAGGATCAAAAAAGGGTTTTCTAGACCAGTAATAGTGGGAAAACCAAACTATTTTCTGTGTGAGCATATATAAAAGGCTGAGAATTCCACCATAAATAATCTGTTAATTTTGTTCAGCTCAAACTTTTTAGTTTTTATGTCCATAAATCAGGAAAACTGCCCTGGATGAGACCCTGGGGCTTGGGCCATGTCCTTTGCTCAGCTCAGCTCTCTGCTGGTTTGATGAACACCGTAAGGCTTTGTTTCTTCCTCTATAAACAGAAACTTTTATTAAAACAACAAAGCATGACTTTACTAGAAAACCATCTATTAAAAAGATGTACCAAATTAAAGCAAGATTTAAGTGAATATTCATAGAGATCGTTATCAGCTTGACTCACTAATTTCCACAACATAAACATGCCCCAACATTGAGAGCACCAAGATGGCATTTCCACTCTTTAGAACAACCCCCCGCCCCCGGGTGATTTGGGACAATGCAGAGGTTACATTAGATTTAGGGTGAGGCGGGTGGATGGACAGTTTCTTGGCAGGCCTCATCATAGCTCTTCCTGCAGAACGCTACAGAGAATCCTTTGGAAATGCCTCCACCCTGACCGATGGTGGGGACATCCTAAGGGTAAGATCATTTCTACCTCTAGGGCAGAACACCAGCAATTACTTTCTGAGTGGCTGAAGCAGTCTGCAGATCAGAGGTCAAAGCCTGGGGGCAGTCTTATGGAAGCTGAGGACCATCCCTGGAGTGAGTAAAGGGCTAGTGTCACTTTCCTGGGACAGCCCACGCTGAGAGTTGAGATGCTGAGGAAAAGCAGCTAGAGGGCCTTTTCTGGCCAGTGAAGCTGGGGAACCTCCGAGGGAGGTGTGAGGCCACTGCTATGTTGTGAGCAGGTGTGTAACAGGACGAAGGACAGATGGGAAGGGCTGGCAGGGCAGGCTCATTGGGATGGGAAATTGGTGCCAAGGTGAATGATACCAGTTTTATTTCTGGGCTACTTTTCAGAACTCACTGGAAAGGCACTGGAGGCCTTCCTGTGGACACCTGCTCTGGCCCTCACCACTTCTCCCTATTCGGATCTTCTTTCTGTGTGGCTGCAGTGTGGAGACTGGGCCACTTCTGGCTTCCCCTCCGCTCAGCCCACAGGGCAGAGGGCCCTTCACATATGCAAGGAAGCACCCATATAAAGCCATCCGTGGACTGGGTGAAGCCAAGGAGGGGTGACAAGGCATTTGGGCTGGGGTGGCTGTCTCATCTGACAGGATGTTTGGGGCAGTCTGAACGGGCCGAGAAGAAGTTTGTATCTGACTTGCCCATTGAAAAGTAGAGTCTATCCAGTCCCTGAGAAAATGAAGCCCGCTATCTCCGCACACAGGGTCACTCCTCATACTCACAGTGTGATGGGGATTTTCTCTACATCCTTTTGTGCTCCCAGAAGGGACATGGTAAAAGTTGGTTCTACTGGCTTGTCAATTTGGTTGAGGAACTGGACCTTGAACTGATAATGAAAAACTGGGAGGCGGGAAGAGGAGAGAGGGAGAGAGAAAGAGAATTTAAGCAGAAATGTTTAAATTAAAAATCTCATATTTTTAAAATTTGAAAATGCGTACGGAAAAGTCTAGATGGATAGATACCCCATTTTCTCTTCCCTACCCTCCACCCCAGTGATGGAATCATGAATGTTTTTTTTTCTTCCTTTTCCTTCTCTGTATTTTCTAAACATATGAGGTCTGCCTCAAAAGTATCAAGCCAATGTCAATACAATGTCAATACAATTAAAATAGTTTGCACCACTGATACTTTTAGGACAGGCCTTGTACACAGGGGACTTGTGTTTGTAAAATGATAATAATAAGAATTATCCAACCAGAGAAGGTAGAATCTGGTATTGTCAATTTCTGGATACAATTCAGTTGGATGACTCCATGTAGTTGGTAGAGGCCCCCCTTCATAAATCAAAGGATATATAGTTTTTAGGTACCAGGTAAAGGCAAGAGAATGCACTGCCATTTCTTCCTTTTGCATCTGTTTGATGGGGTCAGTGTCAGGATGCGGCAAAATGCCAGCTAGACATATTCCCGAATAACCTCAGCTCTGTATCTGGGGCAGTACCTGGGAACCAGCTCTGGGTGTTCAGTGAGCACATTTTCCAATCTCAGTGAGTACTAGGAGTTCTAGTACTTGGGCCTAAAAGTTTTCTATCTTATCAAATGTCCAGAATGTCCTTCTACTGGGTTGTTTGGAAGAGGAAAATTTATTTTATTTTCCTTACCTAAATATAGTCTATACTTCATTAATAAAAATAATTTGCTTACCAGTAGATAGACATTGTTCAATACTTCACATGGCATCATCTCATTAACGTTTCATAACAACTCTATGAGGTGCGTAGTATAATTACCATCTTCACTTTATAAGTCAGAAAACGGGCTTAGAGAGCTGAAGTGACTTGGCTCCAGGTCACATAGCAGCCTCTGTGTTCTTAGGCTGGACCTGTTGCCAAGGTTCCTAAGAAGGGCTTGGCTTAGCCTGCTTTGTCACACCACCCAGCTGTGGGGCTATTTACAAAATCCCCTACCTCATTCCAAATTGGCTGATGGCTCCTCGGACTTCTTTATCTTGCTGTGTCCGTATTCTCTAAGTGCCTGTAGCGCTTTAGCTCCAAGATTGCAAACAGGTTTAATATGGCATGTCAGTCTGATTGAAAGGACTCCCTAGAGCTCTCTGTTGAAGTGGATCCTGAGACCATGCCCAGGCTCTTGGAAGACTAGTTAGTGTCTGTCTTGGGCAAAGGATAGGGGGTTTATGGTATGCTTGCTGTGTATTTGCCTTTGCTATTCTAGATAATAACTAATCCACGAGTGCTGCTACTGAGGAGGTGCTTACTAAACATGTGTGGGATGAATGACCTGACAGCTTGCTTGGGAGTATCAGGATATGTATTAACACTTAACAAGATGGAAGATCAACTCTGAGAGTTCGAGGCCTGAGTTTCAAGCTTTGTATAGGAATTCCCACTGGGCAGCACAGAATATAGAACTAGCCATGTGGTCTTCCATTCCATGTATCCACATGTGGAAAGGCATCATTCTCATGAATCATTCTACTAACTTCTAAATGTGCTCCAGTGACTTCCACTGGAGGTTGGTAGCTACACACAAACTTAGCAGCTGTGGCTAATGGTGTGCTGCCAATACCCCATCTGGAGGGTGTGTCTGTATTGCTGGGTTTCTGGGTTATTTATACAAACCTACCCCTTGGTATAAACTGATCTTCCCATTTGGGTTTTGTGGTGGATTTACTCCTGTGACCTGTACATAATATGTGCTTAAATCTTCCAGCCCACAATAAAGTGGTTTGATGCTTTCAGGGCTATGTGACTGTGATGAGAAATAAGGGCTGTAGGTCAAGTCCCAGGAAAGGTCCCCAGCCCTTTGCGTGGTAGTGGTGAGAAAAGGGACTCTGGCTTATGATCCCAGAGCCTCTGCAGAGGTCTTACACTATTTAAGGTGTGTCTAGGAAACTCTTTTACAAGAGCAGAGTGTTATAAGTTGAACTAAGGCCAAAAGAAAGGTCTTTCCAAAGACACAGGCCAATGCATCAGTTAGGGGAGGTGGGTGTGATGTGGACAGGCTGAGGTGCAAGGACTGAACTCAGGTAACCTTCTAATGAGGAGGCCAGGCATCTTCCAGAGCACCCAAGGAACACAACTAACAATGAATTTTAACCCAGTTAAAATGTATTAACTGGAAGTCTACTGGTGCTCAGCTCGGTGTTTAAAGCTGTCAGGGATAAATAAGTAAGAGTGTAACTGGCAATATGCATGACAATAATGTTTGCTAATGTTTATTTTAACTGTGCCACATGTTTTGCATCTACTATCTTGTTTAATCGTTACATCATGACCTTTTAGAGCAGGGTTAAGTGAAGCACAGAGAGGTTAAGTGACTTGTCCAGAGCCACATAGGTAGTAAGTAGCAGACATGACATGTAAGCCCAGGCTACCTGGTTCCAGAAATTGAACTATTTAAAAATGTTGAAACCCGATACCCATAGTTTTATATCCCCTAAGGAAAAAGTTGAAGTGTGGAAAGAAGACTTAAATTAAAAAATCTCATAACAGAATTATTTAATTAAAAATAGCTGGCCTAGCCCTGGCTGATGGCACAGTATCCCTGGCTGGTGGCACAGTGGATAAGGCGCTAGCTTTCAAACCCAAAGGTCGCTGGTTTGATTCCCAGCCAGGGCACATAACCAGGTTGCAAGCCAGGTCTCCAGCCGGGTCCCCAGCTGGAGGCAGGTGAAAGGCAACCATACATTGATGTTTCTCTCCCTCTTTGCCTCTCTTCCTTCCCCTCTCTCTAAAAATAAGAAATAAAATCTTTAAAAAAAATAGCTGGCCAAGATGGAGGAGTAGGTAGACACACCGTATCTCCCTCCACAACTAAGAAGGAATACATCTACCTCAAAACTAGAGACAACCAGAAATTCCAGAAAATCAACCTGCACAGAAGCCCAACAAATGAAGATATAAAGAAGAAATACTCCTCCAGACAGGTAGGAGTTGCAGAGTTGGGACAGAGGATGAGGTTTAGTGGTGCAGTTTGGCAGTGCAGCAGCTATAGTAGGACTGCAGCCATGGTTGGTTGGCAGAAAGTGCAGCCACTCATTTTTAAAAAGTAAGGACACCTAGGGAGTACTCCCTGTACCAGACCAGACTGTATGGCTCACAGTTCTGGCGCCAGGTGGGGATAAAGCCACATTACTTCTGACTGTGAAAACCAATAGGGATTGGGGCAGAGAAAAAACTGCTGGTCTCTCAGCAGAGTCCATTTGATTAGAGAGCCCCACGGTCCTGGAACATCCACGGACCAACCCACTCTGGGAACCATGGCCAAGGCAATAGCCAGAGAGGTGCCAGTCCCATATGGGAAGAGGGAGAAGTGCCTGGAAAAAGGCCAAGTGTTGAGCAAGCAGTATTGTTTCTTCTAAGACCTCTCCCCCACATACAGTACTATAACATGGTGAAACGGGTCGCCCAGGACTGATGAATACCTAAGGTTCCACCCTCTACAACATAACAGGTGCGGCAGGTGTTTCTAAGAAACAGAAGAAAACACAGGAGCCTATCAAGTTGAGAAGACAGAGAAATATGGCCCAAGAGGAAATAGATCAACGTTTCAGTGGGAAAACTAAGCAATGAGAAGATAGCCAACCTAACAGACACAGAGTTCAAAATGCTGGTGATAAAGATGCTCACAGACTTGACAGATATGCTTCAGTATGGCAAATGCAGAAGGGAAAATTGAAAGCTATGCTAAGTGAAATGAAGGAAAATCTGCATGAAACCAAAGTGAAGGGGAAAAAAACAGGGTTCAGATCAATGATTTGGAACATAAGGAAGAAATAAACAGTCAACCAGTACAGAATGAGAAAATAAGAATTGAAAAAAATGAGGAGAGGCTTAGGAATCTCTGGGATGACTTTTAAGCTTGCCAACATCTGAATCATAGGAGTGCCTGAAGAAGAAGAGGAAGAGGATGAGCAAGAAATTGAAAACTTATGTGAAAAAATAATGAAGGGAAACTTCCCAAATTTGGCAAAGGAAATAGACACACAAGTCAGGAAGCACAGAGAGTCCCAAACATGCTAGATCCAAATAGGACCATACCAAGTACATCATAATTAAAATGTCAAAGGTTAAAGATAAAGAGAGAATCTTAAAAGCAGAAAGAAAAGAAAGTTACCTCTAAAGGGGCTCCTATGAGACTATGATTCCTCAAAAGAAACTTTCCAGGAAAGAAGGGACTGGCAAGAAGTATTTAAAGTGATGAAAAGCAAGGACCTACAACCAAGATTACTTTATCTAGCAAAGTTATTATTTAGAATGGAAGGGCAGTTAAAATGCTTCCCAAACAAGGTTAAAGCTAAGGGAATTCATCATCACGAAGCCATTATTATGTGAAATATTAAAGGGGTTTATTTAAGGAAAAGAAGATCAAAACTATGAACATTCAAATGTCAATAGATTCATAACTATCAACAAAAGAATAGAAAAAAAACCAAACAACCAGAATAGGATCAGAATCATAGGTATGGAGATCATTGGGAGGGTTATCAGCTGGGATTGGGAAGGGGGACAAATGGGGAAATGGTGCAGGGATTAGGAAACATAATAGGTGGGTTTAAGATAGACAGGAGGAAACTAAGAATAATATAGGAAAGGGTGAGTGCTTGTTTCAGCAGCACATATACTAAAATTGGAAAGGGTGAAATCAAGAAACTTACATGCACAATCCATGGCCATGACCTAAATGGGGTGAGATTGCAGGAGGGAAGGGGGCTCCTGGGTGGAAGGGATCAAAGGGAAAAGAAATTGGGACAACTCTAACAGCATAATCAATAAAATATATATAAATAAATACATAAATAAATCAGATTAATGACAATTATGATAACTATCACTTAGCTCTTTACTGTGTCCTAGACACTGAGCTAATGGTTTCACATAAATAAATGCTTAATTTCTCTATGCAACAACTTTGTAAGATGCTTACTTTATTCCCCCTCCTGCGTCATTGTACAAATGAAGAAGCTGAAGGTAAGTAATTGTTGGTTATCATGCGGTGAAGACCTGGAAGGCTGCAATTAGTTAGTCTGCTGATTCCAAGCTCATATTCCCAACCATGTGATTTACCCTTACGAGCTCATCAAAAGATACTTTTGGAATGATTTCAATGCTTGTAAAAGATGGCGGGGAGGAGGAGAGCCCCAAACAACACCAGACTGTTAAATTCTACCTGCAATATGAGACTTGCTATAAAACAGAATGCATAGAATTAGGGTCATTTACAAAAATGTTAGAGTGCTTATCTCTGGAGTGGGTATAGGGGTAATTTTTACTCCCTTCTCTATGCTTTGCCATAACTTATACATTTTCCACAATAAGAATGTATTCTAATTAGAATCTCATTGGAAAAAGAAAAGCTTTAAAGAGTATTAGGAAAATAAACAAGCGGGCCAGAGCTGTGGTCTTGGCCTTAGAGGAGCTTGCGGCTGGTAAGGCTTCTGTGACTCTAGTTGCCCTCCCTGAGGGCAGTTCAGGTCATGTTAATGTTGGGGTCCCAGGTCCCAGGTCACAGCACACACCAGGCATCTAAGAACTGCTTCAGGGTCTCTTTGTGTGAAGGCAAAGCAGGACACATTCAGCAATAAAGGCCCTAAGTGTGAATCGTACCAATGAGGAAATAGCTTCTGTTTGTTGAGATCCTACTATGCATCAAACTACCTACTAAGTGTTTTACATATGTTATTTTAGTCCTCATAACAAGACTAAATACAGACAACATGCAGGCTAGACTGTGTCTTCTATATTCACCCTTGCTGTCTCCATCCAGCCTCTGCCCAGCTCTGACACCCAGGAAGTGACCCGCAGCTGATACTGCCTTAGCTGCCCGGCAGAATGGTTTCTGGTTGAGACTGACCTCTGGGGAGGCACCAGCAGGCGATCAGAGGAGGTCTGGGTGTTTTTGCTCTGCTCCTTTCTGCTTTAGAGCCTGGCAGCACAGTGACTGCACCCAACGCACAATATATCTAAACTATCATCATTTAACATATAATAATTATGTAAGCTATTGATATATTTTAAACTTTTTGTATTAACCCTTCAAAATCCAGTGTGTACTTGATAGTATATTGTAATTTGAACTAACCACATTTTAAGTGGCTATGTTGTTGAACACTGCAGATTTAAAGAAAGAAGAAGACTAATCTTTTGGGAATGGGGAAAAATAAAGAACACAAATGGCAGACACTCAGCCCCTGAAGAAAAGCTGTGGTCAAAACCTGCTCAAATGAAGCCACCAAGACCACGCGCCTGCTGCTACCACCCGGGGACATCCATCCTGGGCTATCACTGCTGCAGATTGCTCCCTCCTGTCCCTGGAATGTAGCCCCTTGGCAGGGATAAATGTTTCCTATTTCTGTCCAGTAGATGAGTTTTTGTCTTCCTTTGTTCTTAAGTTGCCTATAGCAGGAGATTGGTTTCCCTGTCTTAGATGCTGTACTTCCAACTGTGTGTATAAAGCCCAGTTCTGCTTAGATGATCGCCAAGGTTCCTTTAGCTCTCAATCCCATGAATGAGAGCTATTTGTCCCTCCCTCTAACCTGGCAGTGTCTCCCTGGGGTGGGACCGGTGCTGGCAGTCAGAGCCACCCATGGTACATGAGCGGCAAGGGGCCTGAGTGAGCTCACAGAAGATGTGTGGGCTTGGGAGGGACCAAGGTGAGGGAGTGCGGGCGCCTTAATGTCGAAGGAGCCCACAGCATGGTGATAGTGTAGGGAACCCTATGTCACCTGCTCTAGGAAAGTCACTTTTTTGAGAAGGCTTGACATAAATATTTTTTAAAATGATGCCCTAGCTGGTGGCTCAATGGATAAGGCGCTGGCCTGCGAACCCAAAGGTCACTGGTTCGATTCCCCAGCCAGGGCACATAACCAGGTTGCAAGCCAGGTCTCCAGCCAGGTCCATAGCTGGAGGCAGGTGGAAGGCAACCATACATGATGTTTCTCTCCCTTTCTCCCTCCCTGCCCTTCTCTCTGAAAATAATGAATAAAATCATTTTTTAAAAAAATTGAAAGGGCCTTTCATACTAAGAACTAATGATTTTTCTTATTTGAAAAAAAAATTTTTTTAAAGGAAAAAAAAATTTTTTAAAGATTTTATTTCATTATTTTTAGAAGGAGGGGAAGGGAGTGAGGCAGAGAGGGAGAGAGACATCAATGTATGGTTGCTTTTCACCTGCCTCCAGCCACAGACCTGACTGGAGACCTGGTTTGCAACCTTGTTATGTGCCCGGGCTGGGGAATCGAACCTGCAACCTTTGGGTTCGCAGGCCGGCACCTTATCCACTGTGCTACCAGCCAGGGCTGAAAAAATTTTAATAGTGTTTTTCCTAGCTAAAAAAAAAAAAGACAATTTGCCCACTTCCAGGGGCAAGGGACCAAGGAAGAAAAGTGTAATTTTACTCACTTTACTTTATGACATGTTTAATAAGGATTAAAAAAAAAAAAATGATGTAGGGAAAATGCCTTTGATCCTGTGAGTGCAAAGAGGCCAGGACAACACCTTCCTCAGTTCATGCAGGAGATACTATTTCAGGTCTTAAAGATGAAAAACATGAAATAATTAGCCCTGAATGAGATCAGGCAAACTACACCTACAGCAGGGAAGTGAGGCCTCTGTGCATTCTCCTCACCAGACCCCTCCTGGGTCCTGACACCCTAAAAATCCTGAGTTCTAATCTCCTGTGAACCTCACCCTCTCCACTTCAACAAAACAACATAAGTTTATTTTCACAGGGCAACTGATGTGAGCATCAGCTTGTGAAGTTTACGAAGGGAAACATTTTTATTTTTATTTATTTACTTTTAGTTTCATGGAGAAAATGATTCTGAATACTTAGACATTGGCTCTGGGAGATACTATGACTCTCTTTGCAAACATCAAAGAGGCCTTCCCCGCTCCCCGCCATGTATCGATTTTCTCTGGTGCAGATGGGAAGAATGAGATCTCTTGTGTTTCCTTGCAGCACTGGGGGCTTGCTCCTACATCTGAAATGCCCCTGACCCAGGGGGGAGGCTGATGCTCATGGGACTGGGAGGCCACGGGAGGGATTGTGCAGAAGGCCACCACCCCAGGCAGTCAGCACTGGGGCGTGAGGGGAGGGGGCTGGATGGATGAACTTGGAGCTGGCTCAAAGGAGAAAGAAAAAGGGTGGGGGGAGTGTTTTCTTAGCATATGTATGTGTGCTTATGTGCTTAGGTTGGTGACTACATTTGGGCTTAACGGTAAACCCCCTATTTAAGTGATGCCCAATATCACAAGATGGGATACTTGTCCCTTCTGTGGGTAGCTGCCCCTTCTTCTACGGATAGAGAGAGGGGAGGAGTGTGTGTATGTGTGTGTGTGTGTGTGTGTGTGTGTGTGAAGACTAAGAAATGTTGGGTTATGTGTATGTGTGTGGGGAGAGTAGGGAGTATGTGTCTGGTCAGAATGACTATCATTAACTAATCAACAAACAAGTGCTGGTGAGGAGTTGGAGAAAAGGGAACCCTTGTGCATTGGTGGTGGGAACACAGACTGGTGCAAACACTTCGGAAAACATTATGGAATTTCCTCAAAAAGCTAAACATGGAACTGCCTTTTGATCCACTGATTCCACTGCTGGGTTTATACCCAAAGAATCCTGAAACACTAACTCAAAAGAACCTATGTACTCCTCTGTTCATAGTAGCACTATTTACAATAGCCATCTGCTAGAAACAGCCTAAGCGCCCATCAGTGGATGATTGCATCAAAAACTGTGGTACATTTACACAATGGAATACTACATAGCAGAAAGAACTCTTGCCTTTCACAACAACATGGATGGAACTGGAGAGATTTATGCTAAGTGAAATAAGCCAGGTGGTGAAAGACAGACACCATATGATCTCACCTATAACAGGAACCTAGTGAACAAATGAGCAAAATGGAACCAGAGGCATAGAAACAAGGAACAGGCTGACACTGACCAGAAGGGAGGGGGATAAGGAAGGAAAGAAGGGGAAGGAACATGCATAAATGACCCCGTGGCCATGAACAACAGTGGGGATTGACCATGGGAGTGGGGGGAGCAGTGGAGAGCAATGGGGGAAAAATTGGGTCAACTATATTGAACAAAAATTAAAAAACAAAGGGGAGAGAGGGAAAGTGAGTGTGTATGTATGTGTGTGCACATGTTGAGTGTGAGGGGTAAGGAGTGTTGGGCTGATTGGTGTCCTGCTGCCCACTGTGCTCTGGGTGGTCCCTGTGGGATGGCAGGAAGGGTCTTCTACTAAGGGACAGGAGCCCTAGCTTGGCATCCAACTCTGCCACCTACTGCTACGAGGTGATGAATACTCATAGCCTCTCAAAGCCCCATTTCCTTCTTTTAAAAACTGGCATTAAATGTTCCCTCACAGGGTAGGTGTGAGGGTGTGATGAGAAGCATATGTAAAAGTGATGGCTTCTGGAAGGTATTGACCTAGTGACATTTATTCTCTTTATATATGCTGGACCAAGCGGGCATGGTTCTGATCCCCCTACTCTCTCCAGTTTTAGTGGTTTTCCCCATGCCCTTCTGGACACAATCACTTTGTGGCCCATGTAGGTTTTGTCACTAGGTCAAGGTCACCTATGTGGTTGGCATCAAAGCCCAATTCTCGACACTCCTTGTCCCCGTCCCAAGCCTGTACTCTCTTCTCCTATATGTATTGTTTCTTCTAGAACTCTCCCTGGAAATCAGTGAAAAACTTCTAAAGAAATAGCTGAGAAAAGCCAAAGAGACACGGACTCCCCGAGTCATAGTCTGGCCGGTCATGCCACCAACTAGAAGAACAGAGCACTCTAACCAGCTGCAGCAGCAACAGAAGCAGGTTCCCTCTGCTGGATGAGGCCAGAGGAGAGAGGGAAAGGAGGGAGAGGGGAGAGAGATGGGGGTGGAGAAGGCCATGCAGTGTGAAATGAGAAAGGGCAGTGAAATCAGAGACCTGGGGTCAAACGCTGCATTTGCTACTCACAAATGGTGTGACTTTGGGAAAATTTAACCTTTTGAATCTTAATTTTTTTTACTGGAAAATCAATCAATCTCACCCTCTTACCTATCTCTGTCTCTGCCTGTCACTTATCTCTCAGTCTGTCTCTTGGTCATTGTAAGGATTAAATAATAAATGGGATCATTCATGCAGCATGTCCAGCACGGTGCCTGGACAGTGGCCCAGAGACAACTTCCCACCTCCCCACCCATCACCTCACCCGACAGCTACCAGGACCAGGTAAGGGGCTAGCTAGGCAGAATTCACTCAATATGGATTCATTTCCCTGCCCCACCTCTCAAAAAACTGGCTCCCAAATTACTGAAGGTTCCTCTTGAGAGACTGAGAATGGAAATGGGCAATAAATTGCCTCATTTCACTCATCAACTGTTTCCCAGTTCTCCTCTGTGGTCCTTCCCAGTGTTTACCCACGTTCCAGCAGGCGGCTGTAGAAAATAGATCCTTTGATGGTTTTGTCAAAATAGCTTGGGAGCCAGAGGAACAGGGGCCAAGTTAGTCATCCTTTGTGAAACTGCAACTGGGAGGTGATTTTTATCTTGCCCAGCCCGGCCCTGCACTAAAATATATAGTACAATTAGATGGCCTGGAAAAATACAGATCGTGGGTTCTCTGTAACCAGGGTTGGGCAAGTCTGCTCTTTTGCAAACTGGTACAAATCTATCAAATTCAGGAGCTGGCCGGTGAAGCTGGCTTTGGGGACCCAAGCCAGAGATGATGTTGGCCATGATGGGTGGAGAAGGGTGAAGTTATGGTGGCTTAGATTAAAGGCTTCATGTCAGCACCATCCAAAGAACTTTCTGCGGGTATGGAGACCTATTTCTGTGCTCTCTGTTGCGGCAACCCTATATGGGAGCACTTGAAAGGTGGCTAGTGTGATAGAGGACTTAAATTTTTGATTTTTTAAAGTTTAAATAATGTAAGTAGTCACATATGGCTAGCAGCTACCCTGTCGGATGACATGATATTATACGGATGGCAGCAGCATCCCCATGGGCTTCCAAACAGGTGGAGTGTCACCTGAGTGTAATTCCCAGCTGTTCCCAGGGCAGCTTGGTGTTCCTCCCCACTGGTGAGCCAATGAATTGGACCTGGCTCGCCGGAAGGACTGAAGCAGAACTGGGGAGAACCTGGAGGGCCCCAAAGAAAGGGAGGGTGCCATGTAGGCCACCACATGTCACTGGAACCTCGGTACCCAGCTGGAGGTTTGGGGTTCTAACCAGTTTCAAGCAGTCCTGCCTTGTGGGCCTAACTCCATGATCACTGGCCCTGTAGGTCCAATTCTCATCAAGATGGGCAGTTGGTAATGAAGAGACCCAAGTGTTTTCTCCAAAGGACTCAAGGCCTGTCTTCCTGGGACAGCACTGAGCACATGCTGGATGGCAGGGGCTGGTCTCCCCCATCCCTCAGAGGTAGGGACTCTGCCTATTGTGGCTCAATGACTGTGAAGAAGAAATGCATCAGTGATGACATCAGTTTGGGTAGCTGCTATTGAGTAATGCTGCCCTGATGTGATTCTGTGATTTTTTAATAGGAAAGGAGCTCACACCAGTAGTGGTAGTGGGGGAGGTTGAGCACCGAGTGGGGGTGGGGGCAGAGGGGAGGAATCAGCCGGGCTTGTGTCCTACTGCTCTTTCTCCCCCCTCTTCCTTCTACTGTCACTCTTCTCCATCCCCACCCTCAAGCTCCCAGCAGATCCCTTCATCTGGACAAGCCCCTCACTTCAAATGCACAGCTCAGCCCGGAAGGTGAAAAATGACCCTTCTTCCCAGCTGATCTCAAGAAGAAAGCAAGCCCCATCCTCTCTCTCTCCTGCCCCCCCTCACCCCACAAACAGACCAGGGCAGGCTGCTGGGGTAATAAAAATCACTTAGCTAGTTTTTTGGAGATCTGCATCTGAACTGAACACTCTCTCTGCCAAGAACCCCCTTTGTGATCCTGGGCAAATGATTTCCCGCATCTGGGCCGAGGTTTCCCTGTCTGTGAAACCGGTGGGGGTGAACAGCCTCTCAGAACGCCAACACTCCAGGATTCAAGTAGATCCAGTGAAATGTGATTATCTGAGAAGCTTAATCACTCCAGGCGGCTCTGTCATTTCAAAGAGGAGCTGGTTAAACCAAATGAGTGAGTGTGTAATGGGCAGCCTGCCGTGGGGGAGCTCTTGGAGCAGGAGGCCTTCCAAATTCCCTCACCTGTGGGCCCGCCAGCCCGGTCCTACTGGCTCCTCACCCTTAAGGCACAAGCAGCAGCGGGAGCCCTCTGGCCCCCAGCTGGGAAAGATTCTGCCCGCCCCCAAGTATTCTCAGAAGCTGTCAGCTGCCCACAACGGACTTTTGTCAGTCATTCCTGGGCTGTGTGGGTTCAGGGAAGGGAAATCTGGCTGGAGGGCCAAACTGAGATAAACAGAGGGCTCCAGTGCCTAAAGAGTAAGTCACCTGGGCGCTTGAACCCGAGAGCCTGATAGTTGAAAAGAAGGCTGCACTGGGAGTCAGATGTACTGGGTGCTGGGCCTCCCTCCAGGCTGTGGGCAGGTCGGGATAGTAACCAGCCGGGGTGGCCCAGCTTGCCTGGTGTGGGAACCACAGGGAATAGATGGCTGCTTCTAATGTTTTGTATAAAGTGCTGTGCAAGTGCCCAGCGGTGGTGACGATGCATACACCTTCTGCAGATACAAATATTTGCACGGTAATAATCAAACAGCATACCACAGGCTCCTCCCAGCGCAGGCCAGCACGGGCAAGAAAAGAGGAAGATGCTAAATCACTCCCGAGCTGTTTCAAGGATTAGGCAGAAATGTTAATGGCAACAGATGTCGCCTGGTTCCCTCCAGGAAGATCTGGGCTTCAGTGGAGTGCTTCTCTGCTGGCTTCAGCCCAAGACATAACCACAGCCCTTTCTCTGACCCCCTGTGCAACCCAGAGAGGGCCAGGGGCTGCATTTCTGCCCGAGGTGAGGATCTGACTGGGAAACCGTGAAAGCTGAAATGCGTCTTGGAAAGGCCTCATCAGGCAATGATGTCCTGCAAGCTCAGCTAATTCAAACATTAGGGGGAAAGAGGAGCAGCAGATGGAGCCCGGGGCTATTTTTTTCACGGGCGTCTGGAGCAGAGGAAAGCACGGGGTTCTAGTGGGGTTTAGAGGCACCTCCAAGTCTCCATCACCGTGAGAACTGGGTGTTCAGGGGGCTGTGAAAATGGCTGGAGAGAGGCCAACCCAAGGATTGTGTTAGAAAGGATTAAGGCTTTTCTGTGAGCGGTTGGCAGCACGGCGGCCACCTTCTTGGGAAAGAAAGGCCTGTCGGCATCACTGTACGCAATCTGTGCAGTTTCAGAAACTCTAAAATAGAACCTGACGTCATTCCAGGAAAAGACTTCAGGGATCTTCTGAACCTTCAGACAGGGCACTGCCTCCCGTCCTTGGGAAGGCTCCGGGCTACCTGCACTCACCTTTGAAGGGAGACTGGGCTCGTGTCACCAGGAAGAGCTTCTTGCTCTTCTTGCTTTGCCCCTCCTGGCGGATGTGGTAGCCCAGCGTGTTGCAGCGGCCCTTCTTGCAGCTCAGGCACAGGCCCTGGCTGAAGCTGTCCATGCTGTTGCACAGGTAGGCCGTGCTCTGCTGGTCGGGGTGCAGCAAGGAGTCCATGAAGAGGTGCACCGACCGCTCGTGGGCGCATTTTATGGCCTGGGGGATGGCTGGGACAGAGGGCAAGAAGAACAGAGTCAACCTTTAACCCAGAGCACCGTCAGCTCAAGGAGTCATCTTGCGGGTCCGTGCAGAGTAAGCAGCACGTTAGGACAGAGGGGTGGCGTGGCTGAAGGAGACCCACTGACAGCGGGGCACGTAATCAGTGACGGAAAACTTCGGGCAGAATAACTCCTCTCAGTCACTTAGTGTGGTGGCATCACCCCAGACATCCCGAGACTGCAACATGTTAGGGTAGGTGTTTTAAAGGTATTTTAAAGTCACTAAGAAAATATCAAGTTATTTAAGAAAGCAGGGTAATAGAATTCCTTTCTCAAATGGTTAAAAGTGCACAAGTGAGTTAGCTGGCAGACGCTTGTGTGGAATGTCTCTTATGACAGCCAGAGAAGCCAGGGAGGGGCACCCCAGTGGCTCAGCCATGGGTCTGCTGAGGGCTGAGGCCCATCTGACAGACTCCCTTCCGATCCAAAGCAGCCCTGGTGTCCCTGGGTTAACTTGGCCTGTAGAACCTGCATGGATGGACTTCTAGAAGGACACGCCCCAGTGACCCGCTCTGAATGGCCCTACTCCCTCCAGCAAGTTTAGGAAGTTTAGCTACCTTTCCTTCCTTTCTTCTCCTTCCTTTCCTTTCTTTTCTTTTTTCACTCTCCAAATCTTAACCTAACCTCGTCAATGATTCACAAAGAATGTTGAGAAACCATCACAAGACAAGTAAAGCTCCTGGTGCGAAGGTAGAGGACAGTCAACTTTGCCAAAAGCTCTTTCCCCAAGATCCGTCATCTCAGTTCTCATTAGTGGCTGCGTTTGTTGAGCAGCTCCGAGGAGACAGGGACTCTGCCGGCTACCTTTGCTCATCGGTCTGCTCCCTGCCTCTTCACACGCCTCCATGAGGCCTGCAGTTACAAGGGAGGAAGCAGAGCTTCAGACATAGTCACTAACTCATTCGACCTCACCTGGACTCACCTGTGTGAGGAGGATGGTACAGCAGTTACCAAGTGACCTTTCATTTCGCTATGGTTGTGAGAGCCACCCCACAATGGGGTCACTTTCCAACAGAAGGGTGAAGAAAAGTGAGAAAAACCACACCCAGGTTGAGCCAGCTAAGTAAATATACTTGGTTCCATCCCTTTGAAGTTCAGTACGAAAAAAAGCAAATGGCGCTTATGGGTCAGAGATGCATTTCGTTTACTGGACAAACTAGTGGCTAAACACCACCCAAGAGGTGTGTAGGGAGAGGGTGCAGCTCTGAGGGCTGCACCGTCGGCAGGAGCTGCTGGTGCTGCCGGGCGGTGGCTCCAGGGAGATATGAGCAATGATAGGGCGTGTTCCAGAACATTTTCTCCAGCGTGGGCGGCTGGAAGGCTGGGAGTCCAGCCAAACTGAGATAACGTCAAGCATGAAGGTCATCCTGCCATGGCGGGTGGTGGTGGGGATGCACTTCCAGCAGACTGTGCCCTCAGCTCCATTTCGGGTGATTGGGGTGGGACAGTGCCACACAGGGTGGGGCCTCCAGTGGCTTACAGGGAGCTGGTATGTTTAATTAGGAAAATATGTTACAATAGTGAGGAATTTGGAACGTCTATGGAAAGTACGGTAGTTGTTTTTTTTAAGTTTGTTTTTTAATCCTGTGCATGTGGTCAATGCACGCATTACTGTTTCAGGTCTGAGAGAGAAGTGGGATCACAGCCCAGCTCAGGCCATGTTCAGGTTTTGCCCTGAGCTAAAGGATATCACAAGGACATGGGTGGGGGCTGAGCTTGGAATTGGAAGAATCTCAGTGCTGTGCTAGAGGATCAGCTGATTAAACCTCACAGGAGTGGAAGAATTCTCGCACTCTTGTGAGACCAAGTATCAAGACGCCATAATCTATTAAGTGGATCCTCCTGCTACACCACATAGGGGAAGCTGCCTGAGTGACAAAGCTTCTGGAGAAGTGGACTAACCACAGAAGGGCTTTGCACTGAGCAGGGGTAAGAGGCGGGGTAAGAGGGGGAGGTGCCCTTAGCTCATCCTCAGAACTGGGGCTCCAAGGACCTCTGTCTGACAAGAGGAAGGGCCTGCTGGGGGAACACCAGCCCTTTCCCACTCCCACAAGTCCTTTATCTGAATGGACTCGGTAAGCATACACCCGGGGCCCCCATCCTTGCCAGACTCTTCCCAGAATGCACAGGGCTAGTAGACTGCGCTGGATCCAGCTGGAGGCCCCATGCAAGTGTGGGGTGCAGGCCAGTGCTCTTGGCCTTGTGTTCTTCCTCACCATTCAGGCCATGCTTGGTAATGTGTTTGTAGAACTCCAGGATGTGGCAGCCAGGTTGGAAGGAGCCCCCGTTGGGGTAGAAGTCATAGTGTGCTATGGGTTGTTTGATGCCCACGCTCAGGCCGATGTGCTCCCAGGTAAAAGTGTGAAGTGCGTCCACAAAGTTGGCATCATCTGGTGACAGACGTTCGCTGGGGGAAGTTCCTTCAAACAAAGGGCCGGCAGCATCCAGCCCTAACAGGAAAGCAAAGGCAAAGTTTAGGTGGGAGCCGGGGAAGGGGAGGAGAAATGCTCCTTTTAGCTTATTCATGCTATTACACACTCATGAGCTAGCAGGAAGAAGAAAATCCTAGGGCATAATCTTTCTCTAGAAAATCTTGCCACAACATTTTTGGTGCTTTTTTTTTTTTTTTTTAAGTAAAACCACAGTAATTCATGGTGCTGAAAATTGGATACAGGCTGGGCATTATCTATGGAGAAAAGAGGTTTGCAGGAACTATGCAGTGGTGGAAATAAGGTTATGAGGGAATGCTTGATTTATTTCAGCACATCCGTTTTAAATACCTCTCAAGACACCTTCCAGAGCATCTGTTTGTGTCCATAAAAACACTGTGCTTATTGTAAGCCGTTTTCACCTACCCAGGAAAAAAGAATTTGTTTGCCCAAATGTTGTCAATAGCGTCCCAAAACAAGCTGGCTTTTCTCCAGTCACGGAACTGGCCAGAACAGCCTTGGGACATCACTGTTCCCCAGTGAAGATATGGAGAGCAAATAGCACTGCTCCCAGCTGTGGTCCTCCAGTGACAGGTGTGTTGGCATGAGATAAGTGGCAGCTCCTGGCTGGCAGGAGCTGGAGAGTACTTACTTATACACTCAGGCTTTTCCCCCTTTCTTCCTTTACCTTCTCTGGAGGGCCCTTTGATGTCCCACACCAGCCCTGGCTTTCATTCTGGGGGTGGGGGCAGAGGAATTGACAGGAGGCCATGAGAGTGCCTGTGCTCCAGCCCTCACCACGGTTACAGGTGAAGAAGGAATGACTCGGTGTGGTGGGGGGAGATTATTACCTACTATAAGGTAACAGCAGAGCAGTTAGCTGTCCTGCTGCCTCTGACTCAGGGGCCTGGCTGAGAGTGCCAGCCCGGGCCCACCATGCCTGCCGGGGCCCCCACACCAGTCAGAGAGAAGAGGGTCTGGGTTTGGTATGGCCTCTGTGACTCTGATCAGCCTGATGGCCTGGTTCCTTGGGGGTGGGACCCATGGGCCTCCTGTGGAAGGTCTTCTCACATCAAGGCTGTTGAGTGTTATATCATATCAGTGGGAGCATAGGAACTGGTCTGGGGACTCCCCGGTCACCAGCAAGATAAAAAAAAAAAGTGTTTCTCATAATGACAGATTTATTGGTTTCAATATCTGCCATTATTCCTATCTTTTTTTTCATGTTAAACTAAGTGTCTTCTTTTAGGAAGTAATGATAACAGTAGAGGGTAGTTGCTGAAAATGTTCTTACTTGATAAAAATAAAAGGTCACAGCAATGCTACTCATCTTAAATTTCCTTTGGATTGTTTTTGCCCGTGGACCATTGTTTTGGCCTGCTGGGTCTTGAAGGGTGAGTAGGAGATTGAGGTTAGATGAGGGCTGCTGGGTAAGTCGGATATTCCAGGCAAAGGAAACAGTACGTTCCAAAGGCCTGGAAGCGTAAGAGGCCACAGTGTCTTTGTAAAGTGGAGAAAAATCTGGTGCCATTGAAGCCTAGAACTATAAGAAGGGAACTGCCAGAGGAAAAGCTGGAGCTCTGGGGACAGTACACTGGGAAGGGCCTTCCCTGGGCCTTTGGCTGGGGAACCATCTAGTCAGGTGTGTTTTCCCTAATGTAACTCTGGGGCAGCATGGCGGGGCAAGGCTGGTGTCAGGGACACCTGGAAGGAGAGGCCTTTTCCCAAGGCTTTATCCCTCCCTGGGTATCTAGGGCCATTTATGAGCTGGTGTAGAGCTTATGGGGAGGTTTTGGGTGCAGAGCTCCCTCCCTCAACCCAAGTAGGTCCCACCATAAGACCCATGTGTTTCTCAAAGGTGGAAACTGAGGCACAAACATGGTTGATGTTACCGCACATTTCGGGCTTGATTCTTTAACTTGCTCACATTGGGCTTTTTAAACCAAAGACTGAAAAAAGAAACTTTCCTGCTACAAAAGTGTACAGAAGAATCTGCTTTTTTAGATCCTATATGGCCTGACTACAAGAGGCACCTGTTGAAGGAAAGGCAATAAGAATGGAGGCTGTGATTTCTAAATTCTCTTGAAGAATGGTCTGTGACAGTGCTCATGTTTCCAGTAGTGCTCCAGGCCCTCCCGTGAGCACCAATCCAGCCCGAAGGGAGCTGGGGGAATGTTCATTAGGAGACTATAGGAACAGCAGGTCCCTGCTCTGTGCTCCGGTGCAGCTGTGAGGTCACAGTTGCTGTAATCAGGCATGGTTACCTGTAATTCTTCCAATCTTGTGCTTTCCGCCAATGAAACTGCCAGCAAATCCAGAGACGTGTGCACCCAGGCTGTACCCAATTAAGTGAACATTGCTTCGAGAAAATGGAACAGATTCCTGGAAGACAGCGATAAGATGGTTGCAGGAAGAGAGGAGCTGCCTGGCTAAGAGCCTTTTGTGGGTCCGGCTTGTGCAGGCTCCCACCCTGTTCTCTGCCCCTGATCACCAATGAGCTGCTTCCTTCGTACCCCGTACCCAAACTGGTTTCTCAACTTGCAGACCCTGTCCTCGCTCCTTTCAGACTCAAGTGACCTGGGACCTTGCCTCGTGATTATGCCTCCCGCCTGCCTGTCTTCACCTGGCTATGAATGCTCTGTAGAAGTGATCCGGTTCTTTTGTGTGGAGTTTGGTTGTTTACAGGGTGTGTTTAGATCCCTTAGCATGTCCCGGGGGTGAGCGTAAAAGGATGTGGTGGGGGGAGATTATTCTACAAAATAGGGGTGCAGGTGAGGTAGCTGTGAGCTTAGCAGAAGTGATTCTCCTGTTTGGGTTGCTATTGGAGGCCAGCTTAATTCACTTGGTCTTCAAGGAAGCTCTGGAGAGGAAGGGAGGTTAGGGCAGGCCTCACCTCCAGCCACCGGAGAAGAGCTGCGACCTCTTCCCCGACGAGGCGGGTGTTGCGGACGGCGATGGCGTAGTGGTTTTGGGCCAGGGTTATCCAGTCTGCCAGTGCCACGTTCACAGGCTGGGCCAGCTGAGACTTCAGCGCGGCCACCATCTGCCAGATCCAGTTTTCCAGCATGCCATCCATCTGAGGGTAGACCCGCAGGGTAGTCAGCTTCAGTGGGAGGGAATGGAGGGAGCTTCACAGTCATCTCCCCTTCTCCCCTATCCACTTCTTTTTTGTTTTCCCCACCTCTTGGCTACTGTTGGATCCTTCTCTCTAAGGGGCTTCCTAACCTCAGCACTATTAACATTTGGGACAGACCCTTGTGTGTTGTGGGTGCTGCCCCTGGGCATTGGGCAGATTTAGCAGCATCTCTGGCCTCCGTCCATGAGATGCCCACAGCACCCCCTGCCCCCCAGTTATGAAAACCAAAAATTCTCCCGACTTTGCCCAATATTTCCTGGGAGCTACCACCCCCAGCCCCCAACTGAGAACCATTGTCTTAGCATTTCCCTATTTTAGGACTTTCCAAGCCTTAGATCAATGGAAACATCTGTGTAAGTCAGGTACCGAACACCAACTTCTCTTCTGAGGGGCAGCTCCCATACCACTTCTCCTGGAGCCTGCTCTGCCCAACTTGGGAACCCTCTCCTCTCCCTCACGGTGTCCTGCTTGCTTTAGAGGAACTAGCACCATGAGCCAGAACCTAGTTGGAGCTCAATGAATGTTTATAGGGTACTTCTGATGGGTTTACAGGGCAAAGGCATTTATGCTGCGTCTTAAAGGAGAAATAGTTCTCTTAGAAGCATAGGGTGGGCAGGTGAATGTGGTGGTGGTTGTGGGCTGGGATGTCCTAGGGTGTCCCAGGCAGAAGGAAGAGCATGCACTGAATCACAAAGGGACAGAGCAGTACGTCAGGGGAGGGGGGAAGAGGCAGGTGTGGTTGAAGACTAGACCACGGAGGTAAAGAGCAAAGCTGATGGCTTGACTCGTCATCCAGAGTAAGATCCATTCATTTAATAAATGTTTCCCTAGTGCCTTCTGTGTGGATCCAGACCCTCCCAGTGGCTAGCTGAGTGACCATAGGCAAGTTATTTAACATTTCTGTGCCCCTGTTCTCTCACTTGGAAAATGGGGATAATAATAGTGCCTTCAAGCAAGGATTATTCTAAAGACTAAATCAATTAATAGACACAAAGCAGTGAGAACATTGCCTGAAACATAGCAAGTGCTCAGTAAATGTTAGTTATTGCAGTTGCTCTTATTATTATTACCAGTAATGGTAGATGTACTCCAGTCTGGACAAAAATTTGAGAATGAAGAGCTCATTCTGGTAAGTGACCCTGCTATCTTCATGTTGCATTTGTGAACAAGATATTTACTCAGTCATTATTTCTGTTAACAAGTATTTTCGGAGCACCTAATGTATAATGAATACTATCCCACAGGAGAAGAGGGGGAAGGATATTGTAGGTAGAAAGCACATCCTCAGTCAAAGCCAAGAGGAGGGAAATCCCATGAAACATGAAGGAGCTACAAGCACTTGGGTATTGCTGGAGGCAGGGAGAGGTGAAGTAGGGGGAGCAAGGGGAAGAGGGACAGTGGGAGGGAGGCAGGGAATGGGGATTAAATGGGCTGATATAGAACATCGAGGGCTTAGATCCAGCAGGGCCTCCATCTATGTTAGGGTCCCTTTCCTAAGAGTAGAAAAGCCCCCACTACCTTCACTGCCAACCCCCAGTTCTCTGGGGTGAGGCCCTTTAATTCCGGTGGGCTCTAGGAGCCTCTGTGCTATTCTGGGATGGCGATAGAAGGCACCCCAGCTGGTGGCTCCCCCCTACCTCTCAAGATCAGGCAGAGGGTCTGTTTTGTCACATGGGGTTGCATGAGGTTGCGGGCCTGCATGCAGCAGGCCCTGGGAGAGTACCTGCTGAAAGAGTGGTGTGTGGGTAGATGGGCCCATTTTGCTCTCTAGGGTAGAGTAAATGGGGGTTTCAGGAGTATTTCCAACTAGATGGCAGGGAAAGGTTTCCAAGTCAAAATGATCCCCACATCCTGTAGTTTCCTACTGTGAACTTAGCTTCAAATCATGAGTGGGATGGTAACCAGGGGTCAGAATTTCCTCTTGGAGATAAGAAAGGCATCACTTAGTTTGACTTCAATTGTTGCCCATAATAGTCTCTCTCCCATTCTTCCATAGTAATAGAATTTTTAGCATCACTAAAAGGCTATACTTTCTCCAAGAGTCTGAACATGTGTCAGCTACCGTTCCATCTAGGTACGGCCAATGGATGTAATTGGAAGCATTTTACAGATGCTTCTAAGAGGCTAACCTAAAATATATATATATACTCAACAACAAAAAAACCCACTCTTTTATACCAAAACCATGGAATTATACACGTTAAGTAGATAAATTGTATGGTATATGAATAATATACCACTAAAGTAGTTATTAAAAATAAACAAAAGACCTGCTCTTTGACTCCTTTGTATACACCATTTACTACCTGGAATAAAGGTGTGATGGCTAGTGCTATAGCTGCCATTTTGGACGATGAGGATGAGGTCCATTGTCTAAGGATGGTAGAGCAGTGAGCTAGAAATGAGCTGGGTCCTTGAGGACTTCATTGACCAAAGCCATTTATCCAGTTTTGGGTCCCATATCTCTGACTATTGCATGTGACAGAAACAAACTTATGACTTATTTGAACCACTGCCCATTGGGTTTTTGTTATTTTCAGCTGAATTTAACACTGACAGATATAGCATTTCATCGAGAGGTGTATTCTAGTTTCCTACCTCCTCTTGTGAGACATGCAGCTCCACCTGCATGGACTGCAATCCCTATGGGCCCTCATGTGCTGTGTGACCTCCTTGAGTCACATTTTATTATCTGAAACATAGAGATAATTATACTTTTCCCTCCCTGCTTACTGATGGAATTGAGATAACCAATGAAATAATGTGGGGGGGAAGCACTGGCAAAATTAGAATGTGCTTTACAAATATTACACATGAAGTTGTTATCACTAGCTCCCTATCTTTTTATTAAAATTGAACACACTAGGGAGAAAAAAAAAAAAAAAAAGAAAACGGAAAAGCAGAGAGAAAAACACAACGTCAGCATTTCGTACCGACCACCCGTGGATTATCATCACCAGTGGCAGAGAGGCGTTGAAGCCACACTGTTGTAACGTGTCTGGATGGTGGAGCTCAATTTGACAGCCCTTGTCACTTTCTCCTTCAAAGAGTAGAAACCTTGTCTTCGTCTCCTGAAACGTTTCATTGTTTTCAGCAGCTTCAGGTCTTCTTCCAAAAGGCTCTGGAATATAAGATTGGGGATGGTGCTTACACTGGCATCTGTGCCACCTCGGCCAACTCTGGGGAACCCAAAGGTTTTGAGGAACACCAGCCAACAGGGATCCTGTGAGCTGATGGAGTTAGTCATGAGCTGCAGCTTTGGGGAATGCCAAAGAACCTTTTCAGGAGAATGGCCATTTCTCTCCTGGGAGGTAATGGAGGATGACCTGGGAGGACCCAACCCAAGGGTGAAGGGAGCCATCCTCATCCTGCCATCCTGGTGACTAGCCAGCCAGAAACTAGAGTAACTCTAGGACAGTAGGAATATGAGAGAGGCAATAGGGACAGAACCTCAGGGAGGACAAGAATTTCACCCAAAACCCACACTTTTCAGTGGTAAAGTTGGGATTTGAACCCATGTCTCTCTGACCACCATTCCCTACATCCCAATGCTAGGGAGACAGTGACTAGAGAATCTTGGCTAGATGACAATACATTCTTTCATGTAGCTTAACTTGTCACTCGCAGACATATCATGTGGCCTGGCATGAACCAGGTAGGATTGGAGAGGGGTGGATTATAAAGGAAGGAGTGAATTTTGCATGATGAGGTATGTCATTCAGGAACTTTTCAGGGAAAGTGATACTGATCTTGGCCTTGAAGGATGAATGAGGGCTTGTATGTATGTGTGGGTGGTGGGCGGGAGGTGTGTGGGAGTAGGGCTTTCTGAGCTGAGGGAACAGCTGACATGGGGCCATGTGGGCACAAGGAGGCAGGAGAGGTGCTTAGACATCCAGAGGGTCAGGGCCCTGGGCTGTAGAGGCGTCTGGACTTCATACTCTAGATGGTAGACTGCTGCCAGAGTTTTTCAGCAGAAAAACATAAAGGAATATCCATTTAGAATCTTTCAAAGAATGCGCGGGGTGCGGTCGGGGAGAAAGATTGCTTTGAAGATTTCACTTTTTCTTGTTATTCTGAGAGGCCTTCTAGCCTTTCTTTTGAGGCAGACTCCCCTGAGCCACTTTAAGATGGGGGTGCGCAGTCATCCTGCTCTGCAAGGCAGCGCGACAGCTCGTTGGGCCACTCTGTTGGCCGAATATGCACACCTGCTCAGCAGCTGGGCGAAGCCCAAGAAGGCAGTGGATTTCAGGGTCACGACACCCCAAGATGGCTGACATCTTTTCTGCCAAGATTAGGAATTAGGCCACTCACCCTCCCTTTCAGCAGAGGGGAGGCACCTCAATGGCAGAGGGACGGACACAGCACCATACAAGCATTTTTTTTTTTTTTTTTTTGCCTGTGAACTAAATTGAGCTCAATTACTAAGGACTCCAATCATTCTTTCTGAGTATAAAGTCATTCAGGCTTCTTGAATGATAAGTCTTGAGCTCTTGGTTTCAGGGGACAACAGGACTGAGAGATGATGAACCTACCAAGTACAAGGGGAAATATTAATGAAGCCAATTTTCCTACCCAAAGATTATTAATGCCTAGCAAAGGGCATTTTCACTATGATGGCAGAATGAAATGCATCATATTTTATTAAAAGGAGATGTGAGTGGGAATTTGAATAACTTCTCTGAGATAATAAAGATTTCTTCTGCCCAGTTTGGCTTTCCCAAGGTTAGGGGCTGTCTCTGCTCCCCCTCGGTCCTGTGAACGTGCTCCCAGTCTGTGCTCCCCATTGCATGGTGTGCGCTGCCCTCCCATAGTCTAAGCCAGAAGCTGGGGTGTCAGCTTGCACACCTGTACCTGCCTGCCCAAAGCTGTGGTTCCCAAATACCCCTCACCCCCGCCCCCAGTGCCCTAGTTCTGGTGCATAGATAGGTACAGATTGGAGCACCTGGCATCTTGCACTTTTGATTTGTGAGATCCTTTCTGTGAAAATCCCAGTTTCCAGCACAGGACCAACTCTGTCTTATATATGCTTACTTTGGATTTAGCTGGGAGAATAGGAATCAATGGCTGGGCAGGACACGGAATAAAATTTTGACTTGAAGTAGTTCACAGAAATTTGTGGTAGAAGAAAATAAAGGCAGTGAAAAACCAAAGACAGAAATGTTCATAGATTAGCACCCTAACACACACAGCATGTGATCTTCTAAGGCTGTCAAATGTGGACCAAGCCAAAACAGGAAACTGGCCCTGGCTGATGTGGCTCAGTGGATTGAACATCAGCCTGCAAACTGAAAGGTGGCCAGTTTGGTTCCCAGCCAGGGCACATGCCTCGGTTGCACGCATTTGGGGGCATGTGAGAGGCAAATGATCTATGTTTCCTTCTCTTTCCCCCTCCCTTTCCTTTCTCTAAAAATAAATTAATAAAATCTTAAAAAAATAAAGGGGGGAACCAGGAATAGTTATAGGATTCATGGTATCTAGTCGCTCACACTTTCCTGGCTGTGAAGTCTGGGATAGTTTCCTTTTGGGCTACTGTAAAAAGGGGTCACTAGGTGAGGCAGTGTCCATTGTCTCAAACATCATTCCTGTGTAGCAGCGAGTTTATGTGGTTGACTCTGGGAGTGGTCTACAATCCTCAGTGAAAGCACTGGCACAGTGTCAAACAGCATTTATGTCACAGTGACACTGTGAAGCTCTTCACTGTAATCTAGCGATAGCCCTGTGACTAAGGGAGGCAGGGGTCATTTCAGGTCACGTTGTGGGTGAAAGGAGTGGAGCTCTGGAGCCTGTGTGCCTGGGCCTCCACGATAGTCCGATTCTCCCGTTCACAGAATACATGGAATGCTAGGTCATTCTCAGCCAAGCCATGGCTTCAAGGACTCAGCTGTCACCCCCACCTACACCATTACTGAAATCTCTCTTCTTAGCTTTAGCCCTACACAGAGCCAGCTCTTGACCGGGCATCTCTACTTGGGGAAACTTTGGCACTGCACGCCCAGAGAAGCCAAACTAGATTGATTTTCTTTCCCCTAACCCATTTTTCTTCTTCTTTCTACGTTTTCAATATTGTGGCTTGCAACACCATCATTTGTCTGTGCAATTTCTCAAGTTAGAAAACCCGGAGCTGTCCTGGAATGCCCTTTGTGTCCCCTTGGCAAGCACTAGGGTCATCAAATATTGAGGACTAAGACTCAGGATTATCTTCTCTTCCCTTGCTGCTGGCCTAGTCTAAGATCTCATCTTTTTTTTTTTTTTTTCCAGTTATGCTATTTTAATAGACTCTTAAGGGTTTTATATTTAAAATAATACATTAGTTTATTTGTAGAATTAATGCATCTAACTTTATATATATAATCTGAAAAATGCTGAAATGAATGAAGAATTACGCTATTCAAAAATGAAACACAAGTAATATTTGGAGTATTTCCTTCCAATCTTTTTTAATGCAGATATTTATTTCATGGATATTTATTTGGAACATCTATAGTTGAGACTATATTATATAAATGGTTTTATATACTCTTCACCAGTCATGATAGTTTCTTATCATGTTAATATTCCTCAAAAACATGCTTTTGAAAAGTGGCCTCATTTGCTTACTTGTTCTTTTTTTTTTGCGTACTTGTTTTATTATTGTTGGACATTAAGGTTGTTTCCAGGTTTCTTTTTTTCTATTACAAACAATGATCTGATGACCATTTTTATATACAAATCTTAATCTGAATCTATGAGTATTTTCTTAGTATAGATTTCTAAAAGTTAAACCATTAGCTCCTTAGTTCAGGTCTCATTTATTTCTCTTTTTATATGCATATATATCTAAATTGATTTTCAGCCCCTTTTAAGCTAATATTTATTGAGTGCTTATTTCGTGCCAGGCAGTTTTCTAAGTCTTATTTGCATTAACTCTGTTGCCTCATTTAAGCCTCACAATTCTGTGAGCTGTGAGAAAACCTAAGGAGTCCATTTTGAAGGAGAAAATGTGTTGCACCTGTATTCAGCAGCAGCTCCTTCTCCAAGCATGTCTTCTGAAATCATTTTCTCATGTCTTTAGAAGAGGTAAAGACATACCAATGGTAAGAATCTGGGGATTGGAAGGAGACTTGACTCGGGGTGGTGAACACACAATATAATATACAGATGATGTATGATGGAACTGTACACCTGAAACCTAAAGAATGTAATGAACCAATATCACATCAATAAAGCCAATTAAAAAGAAAAAGAATCTGGAGATGAAGTAGTGCTTTGGAGAGGGAGAATATTAACTAAGATAAATGGTCCAGTCCTTCAAGGGAGTCAGCTCCTGTCACCTGGAAAGGGAGTTAAGAGGCTGGGGAGGCTTGGGGTTCCCTCATCATGACAGCAAAGCTTCCTCAGATCCTTCAGAAGAAGCAGGTGCAGCCATTACAATTCTAATATTTGATTCCTCGAAGCAATGGTTTCTCTCTTCCTAAGTCAGGTTTGAGGGGCCCTAGGAGTTCATACAAAAACAAGTGATCTCATTTTCTTTTGGGATGTCATTAGGTGGGTGACTGCAGGCCACGAATGAGCTGGCACATGTGAGAACCAAAGATGCTGATAGGAGGCCCTGATAAGAGCCAGGGTGAGTCTTCCGCCCGTGATGCCTGGGTGGGTGCTTCTGCTCAGGCCAATGTTTGTCAAGCACCTCCCATCAGCACTGGTGGCTGCTGATGACACACGTGCCTAAGACAGCAGCCACAGGTATTAATATACCCCTCACAGAGTTGTTTGTGAAATATCTTCACATTTGTATATAAATTGCTAATCTCTCTATGCGTGTTTTCCTTTTGTTAACCTAAACTGCTGGAAATAGCCCCAGATCTGGGACTCATGGGAGAGGTCCTCTGGAAGACTATAACTTCATGATTATCCCTAAGTACCCCCAAGCCATGTCTTCTGCTCAGGATGGAACAAACCTGAGATAAACAGAGCCATAGCTCTGACCTTGGCTACTGGGGTCAGACCCATGATTTGTGCATGGGCAACACTGGCTTCAGAATTCTGGGATTACACATTCTTTCTTCTTTCTACTAGTACCTCCTGAGTACCTATTCTGTGCCAGGCATTCTTTTGCAAATGAAACTTGTCTTCAGCTAAATTGTTTCTGAAGCAAGTATCAGGTTTTCTTCCTTATTTAAAAAAAAAAAAAATGTAGGTGGTGCTCAAAAGCAGAGTAACAGCAGAAAATAAAATGTTAAAAAATATACTTGCATTCTCATCATCCTAATGGATTGGCTCTTTATTTTTCTGTTTCTTTCCTGTAGCTAGAAGCAAATATATTTTTCACATAGCTGCGCAGACATAACTGCTTTTTCCATTTCACATTATATCATAAAAATCTCTCCATATTCCTACAGGGTTCATACTCATCATTTTTAAAGGCTGAGTAATATTCCACTGAGGGGATGTTTTGTAATTTATGATTCCATTTCTCTCTCTGGGACAAGCATTATGTTTCTGTTTTTACCATCATAAAAAGAGCTGCAATGAACCTCACATACAGGGCTTTTCCTTTCAGAGAATTATTTCCACTAGAATAAATTACCTGGTCTGGAATTACTTGGTTAAATGGTGAGATTGTTTTGCTGATATGAGAGTTGATGTAGTCTTTCAACCAAGTCCCTCACGAGGTATCACCCACAATTAATACTGACCTAGGAAACCCATAAGACCCAAAAGTTCTCATTAAAGGTGATGATAAGATGCTGGGGAGGAGGTAGATTTGGCCAGGCAGGTTAAAGGGCTGTGTACGTGGCTGTCACTTAGCTTTCTGCTAGCAACTCAGAATCCCTTACTTTATGTAGTCCTCATAATACCCCTAGGAGTAGGTTATCCCAAAAGGAAGCTGGGTCTCAGAAAGCGCAAATGTCTCAACCAAAGTTATAGGAAGTAATTGAATTGAACCTCATGCCAAGAGCAGCCCCTTTCAAGAAGTTAAGGTCACCCACTGAGACAGACCTATGAACGTCCCTTGTCAGGCCTTCCACACTCTACAAAAAGGCTCACCAACGATAATGAGGTCATTGACATGGGTCTTTTCATAATCACACTCCTGTGGTCTAGGGCACCAATTTTCAACAGGTATGCTGCAACAATTTTTAAAACAAGCAATACCTAGCTACTTAGTCAGGGGCCGTGATCTCTTTGCCTTTAGACCGTCAAATGAAAAAAATGACAATAGCCATCTCGTGCGAATGCCCTGTCTTGAACCATACATACGAGGACGGTCCTGAAAGTATGGGCCTCGAAAGCTGTTTTAATTATATTGACCCTGGCTCAATACTTTCAGGACAGCCCTCATATTTATGTCACATAATAGAATTGCATCTTCTTGGTCACATCATATAAGGCTGCATCTGATTGGTTCATTCTTGGTACCAGAAAACCTTATATACAAAAATAGGCACCTGGTTTTTAGAGAAGACAATTTGGAGCAAAAAGGGTAGGTAATTAATATTATTACTCTTTGTAAATCAATCAAAATTATCTGGTTTTGGTCAGGTCAGCAGCAATAAATATATTTTTTGGTGTGCTGTAGAAATTGAGTGGTTCGTTTATGTGTGCCATGAGGTGAGAAAGGTTGAAAATCACTTAGAGTGCGCCTGTGTTGAATTGCGTTTATGTGTTGACTTAGGAGAGAGCTCAGAGCCTGAAGTGAAGGCCTGTCACATGAGGCAAGCAGCTGAACACATTGTTTGAGTTTGCTGCGCATGTTTGCAGAGACAATGTGCCTTTAGACACTCAGAACTATTTCACTCACAGTCAGCTATTGGTGGATTATAGTATGTGATTGTGTGTTGGCAGATCTCTGTGAGCTCCTAGCTTCTTGTTAACTCATTCTGTTTGACTTTGAGCAAGTCATTTAACTTTATAGGCTTCAGCTTCCTCATCTGCAAATAAAGAGTTTTGACCAGTCATCTCTGAGACGGCCATGGTGATACAGTGAGATGAACTTGGCTCCCTGGATCAGCTGGACCAGGGTTCTAGACCTGGCTTTTCTTCCAAATGAGCTGGATCTCAGTTTCCATTTTTTAATGTTATATTTTATTGATTATTCTGTTATAGTTGTCCTAATTATGCCCCTTTGCTACCCTCCTACCAGCACTCCTCACTCCCGAGGCAATTCCCACACCATTGTTCACGTCCATGGGTCATGTGTATAAGTTCCTTGGCTACTCCATTTCCTATACTGTACCTTACATCCTAATGGCTATTCTGTAACTACCTATTTTTACTTCTTAATTCCCTCACCTCTTCACCCACTCCCCTACACCCCCTCCCATCTGGCAACCATCAAAATGTTCTCTATATCCATAATACTGTTTCTGCCTTTGTTTACTTGGGTTTTTTTTTTTTTTTAGATTCAGTTGTTGATAGATATGTATTTATTGCCATTTTATTGTTCATAGTTTTTTGTTTTTTAAAGATTTTACTCAGGGAGGGAGGAAGAAAGGGAGAGAAACATCAATGAACAGTTGCCTTTCACCTGCCTCCAGCTAAGGACCTGGCTTGCAACCTGGTTATGTGCCCTGACTGGGGAATCAAACTAGTGACCTTTGGGTTTGCAGGCCGGTGCCTTATCCACTGAACTATCAGCCAAGATTGTTTATAGGTTTGATTTTCCTTTTGTTAAATAAGTCCCTTTAACATTTTGTATAATAATGGCTTGATGATGATGAATTCCTTTAGCTTTACCTTATCTGGGAAGCACTTTATCTGCCCTTCCATTTTAAATCATACTTTGCTGGATAGAATCTAGGTTGTAGGTCCTTGCTTTTCATGACTTTGAATATTTTTTGCCAGTCCCTTCTAGCCTGAGAAGTTTCATTTGAGAAATCAGCAGTCTAATTGGAACTCTTTTGTAGGTAACTATGTGCTTTTCTCTTGCTGCTTTTTAGATTCTTTCTTTATCTTTAACCTTTGGCATTTTAATTATGATGTGTTTTGGTGTGGTCATCTTTGTGTTCATCTTGTTTGGGACTCTCTGTGCTTCCTGGATGTGCATGTCTATTTCCTTCATCAAATTAGGGAAGTTTTTCTTCATTGGTTTTTCAAATAAGTTTTCAATTTCTTGCTCTTTCTCTTCTTCTTCTGACACCCTTTTATTTGAATGTTAGTACATGTAAAATTGTCCCAGAGGTTCCTTAGCCTATCCTTGTTTTTTGTATTCTTTTTTTTCCCCTTGCTGTTCAATGGAATGTTTTTTCCTTCCATATGTTCAAAATCAGTGCTTTGATTCTTGCCTTCATCCACCTCACTGTTGGTTCCCTGAAATTAAAAACAAAACAAAACAAAACAAACAAACAAAAAAAACAAACCTTCACTTAGTATAATCTTCATTTCTGCCTGGGTCTTTCTTATGCTGTTGAAGTATCCAATAAGTTCCTTGAGCATCCTAATAACCTGTGTTTTCAACTCTGCATCTGATGGATTGCTTATCTTCATTTTGTTTATTTATTTGAAGTTCCGTTCTGTTCTTTCATTTGGGCCATATTTCTTTGTCTTCTCATTTTGTCAGCTTCCCTTTGTTTGTTTCTATATGCAGGTAGAGGGGGTTTTGACTCCCTGTCTTACTAGAAAAATGCATTGGTAGGTTGGATGGGGCGGAGCCTTAGGTAATATTCAAGGCAGAGTACTCTGTGTTAACTAGGTTGATGAAATCTCTGATATGGTCCCACTGCTCTGTCTGAAAGAGGGCTCAGAAAGGGGACAATGCCACTGCTTGACCACTGTTGTTTTGTCCTGGAAGAGGCTACCCCTGGCACTTGCCTTGATGCCAGACACTTTGGTTTCTCCCTGTGTGCCACTGGTGCCCTTCCAGCTGCTGCCCCATGGTAAAGCCCAGAGGGAGGGAGGGAGTTTGCATAAGTCCTGAGCACATTGCGAGCCCTTTAAGAGAAGACTCCTGAGAATCCCACCTTTCTTCTGCTGTTCCAACCCCCACTGGTTTTTATAGCCAGAAGTTATGGGGACTTACCTTCCTGGCACTGGAACACTGGGCTTGGTGGTCTGTTGTGGGGCTGGGATGCCTCGCTCCAGATGTATCTTTTCTGATTTTAATCATCCACCATACATGGGTATGGGACATCCATTCCTCATTTCTATGCCTCTCTGCTTTGCATACTCTACCATGTCTGCCCCTCTTACTTATCTGATGAATGTGACTTCTTTAATTTCTTGGTTGTTGGACTTCCATACAGTTTGATTTTCTGATGATTTTAGGTGATACTTTGTTTGCAGTCTAATTTTAATTTTTGCTGTTGTTGTGTGAGGAGGAAAGCCATGTTTATCTATGCCTTGATTTTGACTGGAAGTCCAGTAAGTGTTTTAGTGGCTGAATAATAGTAGAGGCATCTACCCAACCATGGGAAGTTGGTGTGAAGGCATTCAGACTACTCCATTGGTAAGCAGTGTCACCAGTTCCCCAGATAATCTTAGGGATTCCAAAACAAAGACTGGTTCTGATAGGGAGGGAAGGACTATGGAATATGGGAGATGAACCTATGTGTGATCAATATGTCACCACAAGATACACAGAGCTTAAGGTCATGGCTGCAGCCTATTTTTCTGAGACCCTTGGTACCCTTCATCTCCTTTGAGACTCCTCAGGTCCTGGGGTCTACAACATAGCTGTTTCTGTTTTCTGCATGTTCATTTTCTGATGAAGAAATAAGAAAGTGTTCAGTGTCTGGCTCAAGGCCAACAGTTAGCTACAAAAATCAAACCAGGATCAGAATGCTGTTTCTCTGTCTCACTGTCTATATATCTAGGTTCTGAGACTGCAAACACTTTTCTGGGCATGTGCTTTTATCCTGTTCAACTCTACCTAAGATATTCTTTTGGGCCCATGTACTATTCTTCACTGCTTGGGCCTGGAGGTACTGCTATCTGCCCCATTCAGACCATGGACATGGGCCTCAACAATTTCTGGGGCACCATGGAAAGGCATGATGGAGACAGGATGGTTTAGTGAAAAGGCATTGGCTTTGGAATCAGTTGGTTCTGTATTTGACCTATCAGTTATTAATTACTCTATCAGTTATTAGTTGTGTAACCTTGGAAAGCTCACCTAACTTGCAAGCATCAGTTTCCTTCTCTTAAACTGTAAATGTGAATATACATCTCATAGGGTCACTTTGAGAATTGGATGAAACTCGGTGAAAAGTCTGACATAGAGATTGGCATTCAGTACTTCCCTTCTCTACCCTTTTAGCACTTAACTAAGATCTTTTCCATTTCATATCTTCACCCAACATATTTTTTTTTCAGATGCTTTTTGGTACTAAACTACCAAGTTCTTTGTCAGCCTATTTAGGACCTTTCTGTAAATTCTGTGTACCTCCTTCAGGTAGTATATTGCATGTTTCAGCAAGAGCATTGTGCCTTTGTGCCAAGGGGAAGAGGCCCCTTTTTGGAGTCCGGATTTGAGCCTCTTCTCTCCCATTTGTCCAGGCTCTTTTGGGCAGCTGAAGTCTATTGACTTCATGTGGCAGCTCTGGGAATGACTGGGCTGGTCTCTACTCTCACCAGCTGGGTGCTCCAGCTATGTCATCTAAGTTAGGCAGCTCCAGGGGCAAAACCAGGCTACAGATCAACGGGGAAATAAATCAATGACTGCAAAACACACCAAGCCAGGGTTCTTCCCTTAAACCACTGCTAAACGAATACTTCCCTTCTAGAACCCCTTATGTTTTACCTAACCTTCTATATTTGAGGGCAGTAATGATCTCATAGTTATGTGCTTAAGACCCCCAGAGTAGCTGATTCAGTAGGTCTGGTGAGGCCTGAGAATCTGCAATATCCCAAGGTGGAAGATCATTCGGAGAATAACTTGCCTAGTTGTTAAGAATATAAGCATTGGATGTCCCTGATGAGTATAGATAGAAAAATTCTCAACAAAATGTTAGCAAACCAAATTCAACAACATATTAAAAGGGCCATACACTATGACCAAGTTAGATTTATAACTGGGATGCAAAGATGGTTCAATATACACAAATCAATTGGTACACTGCATTAATAGAAAGAATATATATATATATATATATATATATATATATATAATCATCTCATTAGACACAAAACAAATTTGACAAAATTCAATGTGCTTTCATGATAAGAACTCTCAATAAACTGTGTATAGAAAGAATATACCTCAACACAATAAAGGGTGTGTAAGACAGACCCATAGCTAACATCATACTCAATGGTGTAGTGTTTTCCTCTATAAGATCAGAAACAATACAAGGATGCTCATTCTGCCCACTCCTACGCAACATAGCATTGGAAGTCATAGCAAGAGCATCAGGTAAGAAAAAGAAAAAAGGCACTGGAGATGGAAAGGAAAAAGTATAATTTTCACTGCTAGCTGATGACATAATCTTGTATACAGGAAATCCTAAAGACTCCACCAAAAAAACTGTTAGACTTAACCAGTCAAGTTTCAGGATACAAAATCAACATATAAAAATTAGTCGTATTTCTATACACCAAACAATAAAATATCTGAAAAAGAAATATAGAAAATAATCTCATTGTTTAATGGAATCCCTATCAAAATTCTAATATCATTTTTTACAGAAATAGAAAAATAATTCTAAAATTCTATGAAACCACAAAAGACCCCAAGTAGCCAAAGCAAGCTTGAGATAAAACAAAACTAGAGGCATCACGCACTCTGATTTTAAATTATATTACAAAGCTATAGTAATCCTCTCTAGCTCCACCGCTATGATTGGCCAGCTGACCTCCTGGCCTCACCCAATAAACACCAGCCTCTCAGGCTGTCTCCCACCCCCTCCCCCCAGTTACTAGGTAGAACAAAACAGAAACAGAGGTAGAGGGGCTAGAGACACACCCACACAGTGGCAGAGGCCAGGGAGCACAGTCAAGTCAGTGAACGAGGAACAAAAATAGACCACAGAGGAAGACTCCATTTGGTCATTTAATCAGGGCAAGTGAAGTTGAGGAACAATGGATGTAGAAAATGAGCTGATACTGAACATAAGCCCTACACATCCTGATAGCTTAAGTGACTCTTTTCAGGTGATAAATAAAATGCTGGGACTGAGGACATAAGTGATGAGATAAACAGAAATTGGATTTCAGCATCCTTCCTTGGTGAAGCTAGAATTAATGCCAAGGCAAAAAGGCAACTACAGAAAAACTCACCCTGGAATTCTGGCAGAGGCAATTAAGGCAGCAATAATAGAAGTGAAAACATTTTAAGTGGAGTAACTGTACCAACCAGTCCAAAGGGAAGGTTGCTAGATAGGTGATCCAGATCTGGGAAAGGACAGGGACTAACCAAAGAAAGGTGGTACAGGAGGCAAAAGTGTTTGGGGTACACCTGGGCTGATATGTGATGTGGAGGAGGTGGATGTGAAAGATCCTAACTATGATGATGGCCAGAAGAACTTGTTTATGAAACTGTAGCTTTGACGTTGGATGAAATAGCATTTGAGAAGACTTTAACACCAATCATACAGGAATATTTTGAGCATGGATATACTAATTAAGGTGCTAAGAGATTTAAATCTGGGTGAAATGAGGAATACCAGGGTTGGCTGTGTCCTTGGCATTAAAAGTAAAGGCTTGCTGTAGAGAAATGACCTCTACAGCTTCCTAATTTTTGTGGAACAGCAGTGAAAACAAATGATGTAGAAAAATCATTTGATAAATTGTTGAATGATCTACCTAAATGAGCATTGGATAACCACAGTTGGTGGGCCAGTTGATGGCTCGAGCTGTTGAAAATGGAATTTGTGTAATACCTATGTTGATAGTTACAAAGGAACTGTGGATGGTGTACAGGCTAGAGCTGCTCTGGATAAGGCTACTGTGCTCCTGCATATGTCAAAAGATGGGAAGTCTAAAGATAGCATGTGGGACTCTGGAGTTGGGCTGAAGTCTGTCAATCACCTCGTTAAAGAGATTGATGTGCTGCTGAGAGTATTTACTCTCTGGAAACCTATCTGAAGCTGAACATTGTCTTAAGGAACTGGAAGCACCGCATTTTCACAACGGGCTTGTACCTGAAGCCATTGAATAACTTCGGAGTCAACTAAAGAAAGTACATTTAACCCGATTTTGGATTTATTAAAATCCCTTTGGAAATCAATAATTACTCTAGATCAAATGAAAGGAGGTTATGAGAAAATTTATAATGAAATTCTAGACGTTAATCTAGATGTCTCATATTCATACTTGAATGATTTGTAGAAAAATGTCTTCAGCCTGGAATAATTTCCAAACGACCCAGAAATCTTTGTCCTTCAAGGAGCAGAAAACATTTTGTAGAAGAAGATGGAGGTCATTTTAAATTGGTGAGCTACTGAATATGAAAAACTCTTGCAGTTTCAGATGTTACAAAAATGTGTATTTATCTGAATTATAAGAATTGTTAGCGTAGTCTTTTCTTTAGAAGTGCTCATTTTGAGTTCAAGGCATTTCTGAAATTGTATAGACTTAAATTGAAGGGAAATTTGAAAGAAAATAATTTTTTTTCACTGTGTAAAGGAGGGACAGAAAAGCAACCATTTCTTAAGTGAAACATTCTCAGAGGCTACTTTTTACAAGTCCCATGGTTATGACCTAATCATTCCATGCTGTGCATTGATATCAGACTGCTACTCCTTTTTTTCAAGGACAGGATTTTTGTAGTAAAATCACTGGTTTATACAAAGCTTTATTTTGGGGGTAAAGTTAAGCTGCTAAAACCCCATGTTGGCAGCTGCTGCCGAAATACTATGCTTTGGGAGTAAAAAAAGAAAGTTATTTCTTTATCTTAAAGAATTTTAAGCAAATGAGTGAGTCATGAGACTTACTTATCTTTCCAGGGGAAATAATGATTGGTCTTAAAGACTAGAGGGCCAAACAAATGGTGGCCGGAACATCTATTTTTCTACAAACTGAAAAAGTGAACCCAGTTCTGGAAGCATGTACGACAAAATAAAACATGTGAAGGAAGCAGCATTGATCCTTAGAAAAAAAGAGAAAAGGAGGATGATGTTGGCATAAAAACAGATACATCTGACCAGGATTAAGAGCCCAGAAGTAAACCCATGCACATTTGCTTTCCTGGAGTTGAGGCCTAGGCTGTTGAATAGGTCTGAGGGGCAAGCTCCTTCCCATGGGGTCCTCGGTTGCCTGAAAGAGTAAAGGTGATTCCGCAGGGAACTTCCCAAGTAGGCAGCTTCCTCCAGGACAGAACTGTGCCTGGCAGATGGAAAAGTGCTTGGAGCCATGGGGAGCCAACATGTGAGGAATTCTATAAAAGGAACATGGCTTAGAGCTTGGAAGCCCGGTGGTGAGGTGCCCCCTTGGCTGGCTTAGTTTTGGACAGGGAAGTGGGGGAGAGAGAAAAGCTGGAGCTTCTCAGTCTGGAAGCTTCTGCCTCGGTCCTCTCGGAGGCCTTTCAGAGCCCGGCACCTCCCCAACAGCCAGTCCATCTGGGCTGATGCTCATGGAGGGCTGGGAGCCAGGATATTTTAGATGTGTCAGAAATGATGAATGTTGAAAAGTGCCATCGGCATCTCTGGGAACTCACAGTTCACGCTGGCAGCTAAGAGGCACTGGGCTCTTTGGAAGAAATTGGGAAGTCTTTAAAATAAGCAGCTCCTGCTCACCCTTCCAGATGTGGGTGGCAAGGAGGTGGGCTCTGTACATGACAAAGAACCACGAGATCAGTGAAGATGGACGGGGACCTGCCAATGCCTGAGGTCATGGTGGATGAAATGTGGCATTTAGGGAGGTCAGCGGAAGGAGCAGAAGTGGACCAAAACAGAAAGGTCAAGCAGGGGCCTGTGGCTGGAGTTAGCAGCGCTCACTGCCCACAGCATAGGGCCTGCAATCCTGGCCTATGAAGTGTTACCCGCCCGACCTCAGCAGGTGCAGCCACCAGAGTGGGTTGGAGGCTGGAGGTGAGCCTGGGCATTGGCCCACCACAAGGATGGAACTATGCTCCAGTATGTCTGGATTTGAAAACACCCCAGGGAATGTGTTACTAGAATTCGATATCTACCCTGAAGAGGAGGGTGCCTCATGATTCTGTTTTCTGCACCTCCCTGTTGTGTGTGTGGTGGTACTGGTTCTCTGCTTCTGCAGCAAGATGGCTTACTCAGGCTACTTAGAAGCTGGCGGTGGAGGAGTGAACTGCTAGCCATTCTAGTTCATGATCTGTCAGAAAAAGAACGGTGGAATCACCCCACTGGGGACTGCTGTAGGGCTGGTAGGGTGAGTCTTAGGTGAGTCAAGGGAAGGGAAGAGAGTGGTGAGAAGAGATCCTGATTATAGGCCACTGGAGTTCTGGGGCTGGGTGGTGCAGAACCAGATGGATCAGCCCAGTCTGTCTGCAGAAGGACGGATGAGTGGAAGTTGTCAGAGATGGATGGAGAAGTTTGCACCAGCTCTATCTGCCCCTAAGCGCTCTCAAAAGAAAACACAACAGCTCTCTCTTATGGTCATTGTCCTTCTGCCACTTCCCCGCACAACGCTCACAGCCAGGAGAGAGAGGAGAGAGTTCACAGTCATCGTTGTTATCATCATCATCATCATCACTGTCGTCATCATCATTAATGACTGGACTTCTTACATAACCTGTTTAACTTGTCAAGGATGGAACTGTCTTTCCACCTTCTTCCTGCATCCAGATTTACCGACTTTCTCAATCTGCTCCCACGTCTCTCTCCTTCGAGTCACTTGCTCACCCCCTGAGTCATCTCCCACTCCTCCCTCCTCTTTCTTCCCCTCCATATCAGCAACTGCACCTCACAGTAGCAGGAACCAGTTCCACTGCTTACTTCTGAGCAGGACATGGCCCCAAGCCACCCCTTTCTCTCCTGCCTCCACAGATTTATTCTGACAGTTCTCTCTGACACCTCTCTCCCCTTCCTACACCTCAGCCCTCTCCCCGGAAGCAATGAGAATGGGTGCTTCATGAGGCTGTGGGAAACTTCTGACCACTGGTCGGACCAGAGGCTCTTCTCTGACCTGCCAGGTGCCTATGCACACCCTGCGGGAGGGGCTCTTTGTCTCCTTGCTGACTTCCAGAGTAGGCTCGGAGCTAACCATGGCTTATGCATCCATGTGGTCCTGGCCCCTAGCACAAGGCTGGCACAGGGGTGGGTCACATGCTCAATTGAATTAATAGGATCGTTTTGTTTTTCCGCTCTTCCTAGGGAAAAGTTTGTTGGTTTGTCACAGTGAGCCAATATTGAGAGGCAGCAAAGTTGGCAGACTTTGTAGGAGAGTGTCACTTCCAATTCCCAGAGTCCTCTTCTTGTGGTCTTGAGCTGTGGGACCACTGACACAGCAAGCCCTGCCTCTGTCTACTAAGAATGAGCTGAAATAAAAGGTTCTAACAGATAGGAAGGAAGTTCCAGACATTCTTTGTAATCATGGGTATTCCTTTATTTAGTCCTGTCTCCCAGCCTCAAACCAGTCTCTTTCCCTCCCTTCCCTTCCTCTTCTGTAATTCCTCACTCAGGTCAAGCCTCACAACTTAGGGTATAAGACTTGCCTTTCTGAAGCTGTTCTTGATCCTCATTTGTTTGTTGAGATATTAATAGGAGTCATGGGGGAAAAAAAGAGTTTTGTGGTCAAATAAATGTTGTATTAAGGGACACTGATTCCGCTTCCTGATGTCCAGAAATGCTAGAATGCTTACTACTTACTGTGTATTTTAATCGCTAGCGGGGGCAATGGAAATGCAGTGTTCTCAAACTTAGTTGCTTTGGAGGAGGTTTCCCCAGACATCTCCCGAATTCCTATTTGTGAGCAAGCATTTCTGGGACTAATATCTTATGAGACAGCCTTGAGGAAATCCTGTTTGAGGACAGTTTTCCACTGTGCCTGTGTCATGTGGAGTTGCACTCACCCACATCTCTGTGTGCTGGTGTCCAGAAGGCTGGTGCTGGCTCTTTCAGGGAAGGCGGGGATCTATGTGTGGGGAGTCAGTCCTAGGATCCTTGCAGGTGCTTTTCAGATGCCTGTGATAGGAGGTGGTTCGGGACAGTGAGTCCCGCATAGCATCCTGCCACAATTACTATGATCGTTGGCCCATTACCTGGAGATGACCACTCTTTTGATAATGGTGTGTATGTATGTATGTGTGTGTATTTCCTTCCAGTCTTTTTCCATGAAGATATATGTCATGGAAGAATTTATCTATGGGTTTTCTTAAAGTACAGAGGGTCTGTTGAATAAAATTTATGGAATGAAGTCCTGGCTGGGTAGCTCACTTGGTTAGAGTGTCATCCTGATATGCCAAGGTTGTGGGTTCAATTCCCAGTCAGGGCACATACAGGAAGCAACTAATGATGAATAAATAAGTGGAACAACAAATCTCTCTCCCTTTCTCTCCATCTGTCTGTTTTTTTTTTTTTTTCCTCTTCCTTTCCATCTAGCTCTAAAATCAGTGAATAAGAATTTTTTAAATTATGAAAAGAATAGCAATGGGGGCACTTTAGAGTAATATTCTAGCTGGCTGGGAAATGATTTTTTAATTAGGCAATTGTAATGGCTTTCCAGCTGCACTGCTAGGCTATGATCCCCAGAGCCCTGCAGAGGTGCTTTGGAGGTTACTCTGGGGGCAGGGAAGGGGTGCAGAAGTGGAGAGGACAGGTACCTGGCTGCCCATACCCATTTCAACCCAACTCTGCTTGCCATTCTGATTGTAGGAGGGCTTCCATAGCTGACATAGGTTCCAAAACCACAAATCTAGACCAATTACTTATTTAACCGATTAAAATAAAAACAAAACGAAAGCGGTGGTGCCGACAAGTTGAACCATACTCTAGTCAATTACATCTGGATACCAGATCTAGAACCTGGTCCCAACCCACCCTCAGATCCGCTTTTGACACGGTCTTGCATGCGTTTATTTCCTTCTGACTCAGCCGATTTCCAAAGAGAAGAATAAAACATAGCAGGAAACAAATAGCAGCAAAGATACGGCCGCAAATGCACCAAGAAACGGTCGGAGGAAATGAAAGCAGGGAGCAACCCCAACCCCTCCTCTGTTCATGTCTCACTGCCGTTCTGCTCAGACTTGAAATGTGAAGAAGCAAATGCGAGGAGCAAGAGCTGCTTCTGCCAAAAATATCTCCCAAGATCCAATGCCCCCGGTTTCTAGTGAAACAAACTGTCTAATCACAACTGTTGTGTCCTGTGAATATTCATTCTACTGACGAAGCCTTCTGCAAGTAAAGGTGGCTGCTCAGCAAGCCTGCTGAGGGAATTCTGGAGGAACTAAAGAAGAGAGGGAACAATGGAGACATGCCTGTCCTGACTGTTGCCACTGGGGTACCTATAGCGGTGGGGTAGGTGGGGTACCTACAGTGGTGCTGTCATGTGCACCAACCACTCCGTGTTCTGTGCTGTGGAGGGGTGCGGAGGAGCAGAGGAGATGCCAGGAGCTCAGAAGCGCCTCTCTTAATCCTTCACTTGGCCTGGCTAGTTAGAAGAGTGGCCAGTCCTTCCCCTCTCTGAGGTTTACTTCCCTCATCTTCTTCCTCTGGGAACTGTACTGCCTGCTTCTCCTACCACAGGCTCCTTGTTGAGATCAAATGAGAATGTCTGTGAACTTGCTCGGACAGGCTTACATGCTATTATTTAATTTGACCATGACAGCAAGTCAAATGTACTGGGGTGTTTTTGTGTCTCATGTCAGTGCAAGACTATTTTCAGCAGGGTTTCTGTTTCCCCGTGTTCCTTGTCCAGGGTCATGGCCTCCTGTTCTCACATTTGTGTGGGAAAGGAGCTCATACACAAAGGCTGTTTCCTGACCCTGTGGGCAGGGCTTCAAACACCCCTGCCATTCTTGGAGGCTGCACTTCTCAACACAGGGGCTTGCTGTCCAGTAAGTCTTGCTTAAATTCTTGTGAGCTATCCAAAGGGACACACTTCAAACAAGCAGGGTATTTTTAGTGCTGAATCTTGGGTTTGATTTTGTCACCTAAGAGACTGAGGGCTAGGGGTACTCCAGGGTGAGGATAAGAAATGTTCTGAGAATGCGTCTCTGATGAAACATTGTTCCGCTTATTGTGCTGGACTGTGTGGTGTGCTGAGGGCTATGGCTCCCTGTGACCAAGAGGTAAGAGGCCTGGTGCTGTGCAAAGCTCACGCCAAAGAAACGTTAGGTGTTTATTAAAACCATGGAGACTTTGCAGCGAATAGTTCTATTCAAATACAGTGCTGAAGAGACTTAGTGTGGTAATGAGAGTGTGAGATGTGGATATGTTGGTATCATTATAATTAATAATAACATAAACAATACTATTTGGAATCTCAATACAGGACTGAGTGGGTTGATTTCTTTCCAGCAAGACACCCCAAATTCTAGTATCCAAAAGTGGATAGCAAAGGACTTCTGCTTCCAGTCAGGATGGAATATGAGTTTTTAGACATATCTTCTTACCTTAAACAACCTGACAAAATAGACGAAGCAACAGTTTTCAAACACTGGGTGATGAGCTGCATAGGACAGTGAAGTTAAGAGACAGGAAACAAATGAGGAGTGTTTTACCACTGCTCCAGTTTGCAGTCTGGAGAGTTGCCAGCCTACAGGCCCCTGCCCTTGGAGGAGGAGACAGACCTGAGCTTGTAGAGAAGAGTGGTAGAGAGGAGAGAGCTCCAGAGATCTGAAGAGGGTCCCTTGGTGTCTTCACTGACAGAGATTAGCATCAGCATGTGAGGAATCTATGTGAAGCCCCGGAGAGAATGGCCAGAAAGGAGACTTATGTGTTGTGCCTGGCAGGGGAAAGTTCATGCTCCCTCCCACAGGGTAAAAAAAAAACTTATAAATATAGGGTATTGGCCAGAGAACTCAAACGATTATCAGTTCAGAAATGGGGTTCATTAGCCCTAGACTAAAAGGTTGTTCTGGTCCCACCAAACAAAGTTTTAAAGCAAGTCTCAAAAGGATCAAACTCTTCTCAAGTAATTTAAATGCATCCCAGAATAAAGCAAAAGAATACTTACTATAATACAAGAATAGCCAGCAACAACAAGTTAAAATTCACACTGTTTTATATCTAATTAAAAATGATCAGGCATGCAAATTAGCAGGAAAATACAATCTTTAATGAGAAGGAAAATCAATCAATTGAAATCAATCTGGAATCATCAGGAATAATACTGATGATAAAATTAGTAACAGGAATATTAAAACAGTTGTTATAACTATATTCTATATGTTTAAAAAGATGGAAGAAAATGTAAGCATGGTAAGAAGAAGTACAGAAGATACTGAAAAATCAAAGTTGAACCTCTAGAGCCTGAAAAAATGATGTTTGAGATGAACGATACATTGTGTGGAGTTAACAACAGATTAGACATTATAGAACAAAAGATTAGTAAACTTGAAGGCATAGCAATAGAAACTATCCAAAATAAAATACACAAAGAAAAAAGACTGAAAATAAATGAACAGAGTATTGGGGACCTGTAGGGCCTGTAGGGCAATTTTAAGCAACCTCATATTTGTATCATTGTGGATTCCAAAGGAGAAAAAAAGAGGGAGGAAACAGGAAAAAAACTGCTTAAAGAAGTAATGGTAGGAAAATGCCTAAATTTGATGGAAACACAGAGGTCTAAGAAGCTCAATGAACCATGAAAAAATGACACTAAAGTATAGCATAATCAAATTGCTTATAACCAGTGATAAGAAGAAAAACCTTAAAAGCAGCCAGAATTGAAAACTCTATTACACATAAAGGATCACAGATAAGAATTTAACAGACACCTCTCTGGGAACTGTGCAAACGGAGGACAGTGAGACAACATCTTGAAAGTTCCAACAGAGGCATACAGTGTACCCCATTGTTTGGGGGTCAAACGTAAGTTGGTGGGTGTTGGAACACAATCTCATCTCTAGACTAGCAGGAAAGAAAACGCACTGACAGCAAACCCATGGAGACAGCACAAAGATCAGTGTTGACTATGGGCAGGGTAAGGGGAGGATGAGTAGGCAGAGCACAGGGAAGCTTAAGGGCAGTGGATCAACTCTATATGATACTATAATGGTGTATACATCATTTATACATTTGTCAAACCCCACAGGATGTACAATACCAAGAGTGAACCCTAATGTAAAGCAGGGACTTTGTGTGATAACGATGTACCAGTATCGGGTCATCTGTGGTAACAGATGAACCACTCTGGTCGGGGATGCTGACAGTGGGGGTGGTTGTGCATGTGCGTGGGGACAAGGAGTGTATGGCACTCTCTGTACTTGCCACTCAGCTTTGCGGTAACCTCAACGTCCTCTAGAAAAGTTTATTAAGTTCAATAAATAATAAATAAGAAGCAATAGTCAGATGAAGATACAGCCTCTTGCCCATACTAACGGGGAATAATATGAAGAGAAAAGAGAGAGTAATGGAAATTTCTTACTGATGCGTACTAAGCCAGTTCTACCAAAGAGGTGCAAATTCCAGAACATATGAAATACACTATTTTTCCCAGAAAATGTGCTCCCTCCACTCTAGATTTTCAGCTCAGTCAATGACACCCTCAAGCTATGAACTTGAGGCAGCCTTGACTCCTCCAACTCTTTAACTCCATCTCCAGCTGGGAAATCCCACTGATCTTGTCTCCAAATTACCCCTCAGTTTGCTTCCCTCCATTTGGTTCTAATTCAGGCCCTCCATCTCCCACAAAATCTCTATCTGACATTAGGGATGTCATATTATCCCCTTGGGTCAGAGTTTGCCCCTTTATAAAATAAGAGAATTGGCTAATGGCCTCCCAAGGTCCTTTTTACTTTTAAAGTTGGTTTCAGTGGCATTTTAGGAAATATGTGTGCAGACCGCCTTTATTTTTCACTAAGCTTGATTCTGATGCTCTTATATCTAGAGAAGAGCAGGTTATAAATTATACATGTGCCCTGCACACAGTATTTGCTGAATAACTAAATGCAAGAGTTTAAAGCAAGCAAGTAAGCAAGCAAACAAAGAAAAAAAACAAAAGCAAGCGAATAAAAACCCAACTCAAACCCAAATAATTATACTCTGCAGGAGAAGATTCAGTCTGTGCTTGGTCAAATAAGGATCTATCCCCACCAAGATGCCTACTTGCCAATCCAGAACCTGTGAATATGTTCGTCACCTTATGTGGCAATGGAGACTTTGCAGGTGTGATTAAATTAAGGATCTTGAGGTGGGTGCATTCTCTAGGTGGACCCAATACAATCAATCACATGGGTCCTTGTAAGAGAGAGGCAGTGGAGTTAGTGAGAGAGTGAGATGGGAAGATTATAAGTTCCTGGCTTTGAAGATGTAGGAAGGGGCCATGAGCCAAGGATTACAGGCATCCTCTGGAAACTGAACAAGGCAAGGAAATGAATTCTCTATTTATAGTCTTCAGAAGGAACAAAACCCTGCTAATGCCTTGAGTTTAGGACTTTGGACTTCCAGAACTGTAAGGTTGCCTTAAACCATTAATTTTATAGTAATTTGTTACAGATGCAATAAGAAAGTATTACATAGTTCTTATTTCACGTAAACTTCTCAAATTGACTGGGAAAGACATTTAACCATTTTTGGGTCTCTGTTTAACTTTCAACCAAATAGGGTTAAAACTCTCCTAGATGAAGTAAAGATAAAATGCAATAGTACATAATACTAGTTGAAACAGTAGGAAATACTACTTATAATACCACTGCTCCCACCGCCAATATTACTTCTAATGTGCAAATGCCTCACAGACATAACTGCATTCAAACCTCTAAACAACTCTGAAGGAGAGCTCTTTCTCTGCCTCTGATAGATGGAATACCAAGGCTCAAAAGGTTCAGCAGGTTCCTTGGGGTCACACCAGTAGAAAGCAAAGGAGCTGGAATTCTGTCTTTGGCCTGACTATGAACAGGTGCTCTTGCTCATTTTGTGGTCATGGCAATTAAACATTTTATGTAAATGAGGGCCATTACGATGATGATTATTACTGTACCACTCTGCCATTATTCTTTCCTCATGCCTCTTTCCTGTTACAACAGCTAATTGCTCCACTCATCATATTCCAGCCTGCCACCGGCTTATCACAGAAGCTATTGAAATGCTGCTAATTCAGCATTATGCCTTTCTGGCTGGGTAAAGTTGGCAAAGGATAAGATGTTTGTTTATCTGACAGCACACAGCTCTGACCTTTGGGGAAACGGAACCTCCTGTCCTACTGCGCTCAGGAGAAGGGCAGCTGCCTGTGGTGAGGCAGGTACTTGGTACTGTGAGCGGGGACAGGATGCAGATGCTGCTGGCTTGGGGTCTCTCCAGACTTCACAGTTGCGCAAATGTGAACTAAGGGGGCTTCTGGGAGGGGCTGTGCCATTTGAGCATGTCATCCTTTTCTTTTCTTCCTTTTTTGAGTAAAATGAGGCATAGACTAATTGCAGCTGGTTTCCAATTCCCCCCTCCCATTCTTTCGTTTGCCTGCTTCCTCTTCCCTTTCCTTTCCTCACCTTTGATTTCTCCCCATTGTTCTGAGGTCTGTTTGTTTTGAAGGGGTTGGCTGGGCTGATAGAATTGTGGGCCAAAGGGGTCGGCTCTGCCTGAGCTGTGCTGCCAGGAGCCCAGAGGAGTGGTTTGCTTGGAAGGTTGTTGAGAATGTTTGGATTAATCTTATTCGTTCTAACATACTTCCCCTGGTTTCTGATCATCAAAGAGCTCAGAAAGGTTTGAGCTGGTGCAGAGTTTCCTCTCATTTGTCCTTGGGAGCAAGTGTCTGGAATGGGGTTGATCTAAAAATGTTTTCTGACTGGAGCTTCGTTAATGGGGCAGGCTGCAAATTCACATCAAGAGAGCGTCATCTTTCAAAACAGCAGAAAGGAATGTGCAATTTTAGAGACATCTGACTACCCTAAGCTTGGAGTGGGCCATGACCAATCGACTTCTTCGGTGGTAGGATGCGGCAGAGAGGTTGGGTGCTTTTTGGGACGAAACCAGCAGGAGGGATTTCTTTTTGTGTTCCTGTGTACTTGTTCTTTTGGACTTTTTTTTTTTTTTTTTGCTTAGTTTAATGGAGGTGAAAGATCGGACTTTTGCATTGAGGTCTAGAGCATGTTGATAGAACGAGCCTCACTCTTTTGTGGCCTCACCCACTTGTTCACGTGGAAGTCACTACACAGCCTTTTCCAGGCAGTCTGGCTGACCCAGCTTTCTTGGGTCATTCGCCTTTCTTCCTAACGTCTCACCTGGGCCTAGGAGCTCATCCTCATTTTTCACATCCACCCCTGCCTCTGACTTGGATGGATCTTTCTGTCTTAAAAAGCAAAATAGAACTAACCAAAAAAAAAAATTAAACAAGCCCTTGCTGAATTTTGGGACACCTGCCTAGTGCAGGCCATCAGAAACCGTACTAAAGGACGTGAATGAGGGCATCTAGTTGTTCTACAGATGCTTTTAGCACCATCATCTCTGCAGACTTTGAGTTTTCTAGGAAAGCAGACAGGCCTCAGATCTGGTCACCCAGGGGCCTTGTGACCTTTGCCAAACCATGTAGCATCCTCAGAGCTTCAGCTTCCTCATCTATAAAGTGACTAATAGTGCCAACTATTAGTTGAACAGGATCCTTGCATTCTACAGGAGGTATCCAGATGTCTTGCTGAGGCAGGGTCAAGTTGGAAACAGTGGGAAAAGCTACAACTTACTGAGGGCCAGCCATGTGTCAAGCATTTTATTTATTATTATTATTTAAGATTTTTAATGTATTATTTCCAGAGAGATGGGAAGGGAGAGAGGCAGAGAAGGAGAGAAACATCAATGTATGGTTTCCTTTCACCTGCCTCCAGCTACAGACCTGGCTGGAGACCTTGCTTGCAACCAGGTTATGGGCCCTGACTGGGAAATGAACCAGCAACCGTTGGTTTCGCAGACTAGTGCCTTATTTACTGTGCCACCAGCCAGGGCCTTCAGGCATTTTATTAATGTCATCTTCAATCATTCATTGATTCATTCATATATTCATTTCTTTCTTTCTTTGTTTTCTTTTTTTTTTTTTAAGAACTTACTCTGTGCTAGGCTAGCTGGTAGGAATAAAACAGGTAATAAGATGGACAAAGTTAGTGCTCATAGACTTATACCAGTGCTTTGTATTAAATAAGAAGTTAGTAACATTCTTAGCACAGTGCCTGGCATGTGGAAGGTTCAATTTTCTATGATCTTATATACTTGTAGATTAAAGAAGCTAATTAAAATGTCCACAGCTGGGACAGCAAGGAGATTCAGGGTAATGTGTGAGAATTTTGCCCTTCTCTGTGAGAATGCTACTGGAAAAGAGATCATCTTTCTTCTGAAAGCTGTTCCCTCAGCTATGGAAAGGCCTGCCCAAGCCACAGAGGAGGTGTGGGCTGGGCTTGGGGAAGTGGTGTGCACTGATGCTTCCATGGGAGGCTCCTGTTCTATCCCCCAAACATCCTTCACAGCTTGGGTTGATACCCACAGGCATGGGCACATTGCTGGCCTGCTTAGCTGGCTGGTTATTTTGCTGGGGGGGTGGGGGAGCAATTAAATGTGCCAGTCAGGCTTCTGGTTAGAAAGCTACAGATGGTTGTGAGCCAAAGAGGTTGTGCCTATCCCCCATATTGCACTTCTATGCTGTTTCTCCAAGGCAGGTCCTGATTAAAGATAGAGAGCCCTGGCCAGTGTGGCTCAGTTAGTGAGGTGTCATCCCGGAAACCAAAAGGTCACTGTTGGATAGGGTGTGGGTTTAGTCTCTAGTTTAGGGCACATATGGAAGGCGTCAATGTTTCTCTTCACATTAATATTTTTCTCCTTCTCTCTCTCTTCCCCTCTCTCTAAAATAAAATAATAATAATAATACATATATACATAAGACAGAAATAGAAGAAAATGCCCATTCAATTCCCTCATGGGAGGATTGAATGGGAGGTATTAGCACCCCACTTTAACAAAGGGAAGAGTAGGAGCTCAGAGACTTATTCACTGCCCCATGACCAATCAGTGGGAGAACAATATTTGAATGCAGGCCTATTTGATTCTAGCAGAGCCCTGGAGGGGCAATCTAGGTGTCTGAATGCAAGTAAGCCAATATAGCAGATCGTTTTTGCTATGGGAAAATAACTGGTTTGTTCATTAATAAACTGATAACTTCGAGGTTAATTTGCTTCTAAAATCTTGTAGGACCCCAAATGTCTATTTCTGCATAATGTATGGCAACCAGGGACACCCAGATAAGGGTACAGGATAAGGCTCAAGCTAAGAGGTCAAAGCAATGGGGTTTGCCTTATCTGAAAGGCCTTCATTTTCTCCCCATGATTGTTTATTATTGAATTTCTTTGTGGGTGGTGTTGCCAATGGGCATTTCCTTTACCAAAATAATTAGACTATATTAGACTCCTCATATTCATTAGGATGAGGTATAATAATATTTAAATTTTTTTTCAGGATGGTGGCTCAGGGGAGGGGTGTCGGTTCGATTGGGAAGGTTGCTGGTTCGATTCCCAGCCAGGGCACACAACCAGGTCTCTAGTCAGGTCTCCAGCCAGGTCTGTAGCTGGAAGCAGGTGAAAGGCAACCATACATAGATGTCTCTCTCCCTCTCTGCCTCCCTCCCTTCCCCTTTCTCTAAAAATAATAAATAAAATCTTGAATTTTTTTTCTTCAAACTCTTTTAATTATAATATTTATTATGTGTCAGATTAGTTGTGTGTTGGGCTGGCTTGTGGCCTCCTGACATTGTCATGACTTCTAAGCAGGACTTTATATGCAGTGATAAAAATCCTCCAAGAACACTGAAACTGCTTCCTATCTCAGGGCCTTTGCATTAGCAATTTCTTTTGCCTGAAATGTCTGCTGGTTCTTTGCAGGGATGACTTCTTCCAGACTTCACCTCCTCAGGGAGCCCTTTCTTGACCTCTCTATGTAAATTAGATTGCTCTGTTAGTCCTATCACAGCATCTTGCTGATTGTTTCATAACACTTCAGGACCTGTAATGATTTTATGTTTTGCTTACTTGCTTATTATACTATTTCATTGAATTTAACAGGCCATGGCTGGTACAAAACATTGTTTTCTATACCACTAAAAAGGAAAAAATAAAGCTACAAATTAAACTGTGATGTGATGCCTTGATGATAGTTCTGTGTCATGCAGAAATTGGTCACAGCATCCTCTCATTGCTCTGAGATTTCTTTCATATATTTTAAGACTTGGCAGTTTCTCCTACTGTTATTTGCTTTGCTTGGAATGCGATGGACCATTCTTTTGCACACGCAACAGGAAAGCACAACTTCATATATTGTGATTATCTTCCCATAAACACTAGTTTGTTACTTTGTAAAAAATTATTGGTTGGCAGTCATTTCTCCCATGATAAATATTAAATTTATGCCTTACCACCATCTCCATGCCTTTTTGCAGACAAATCATAGATTAGTCTTTTGGAAAACACTTTAAGTGGCTATTAAGCTTGACCTATGTAGTCCTAACAGTGCATATAACTCAGTTGATGTGGTGACAATATACGTACTTCTGAGCAACCTCACAGCATGGCCTCGTTCACAGCATTTATAAGCTAGATTCCCATTTAAAAGATACTCTAAATGTGAGAAATATTTGCCCAAGACTTAATGAAATAAAGTGTGTTTCCTGTACTGTGGAGCTGAGTCCTCATTAGTCTTGTCTACTTCCTTGTGCCCAGCACCTACACAATGTTGGCATACAGAAAGTACTCAATACATATGTATCAAGTGGGGGAATTAATATAACTGTGTTCTCTCACATTTTTCTTAACTGTGAAATGGATATCTTATAGAAATATAATAGCATATAATTTTTTTCTGTCATTTTGAAAAAAAACTTCTTTGTTCTGAATTCATTTCATTGTAGTGATTACAAGGACTAAAATTTTGACCGGTAGATAGAATGGTAGATGCCTATTGATAGAATTCTCATCATCATAGTTTGAAGTACTTTTGTATCGTTTGTATCAGTTTCCAAACACAGACATGCTATCACTGGTAATAATCACTGGAGTGATTACTGATGACCAAACAATGTATGCTGGGGAGGACAGAAGACAGTTGTGTCCCTGCAAATGCTGTGGCAAAGCACTCAGAGAACACGGTGGTTCCTGGCTTGTTGAAGAGCTGGCAAGCAATTGCGTGACTGTCATGCTTTAGAATGGCATGAGAGATCTAGGGCCAAGCCAGTGATGATAGGAAATGAGTTTTCAAGGAGACTCTATAGATTTGCAGGACACCTATTAGGCTAGCATGTGCTTACTTAACCCTCACACAGACCCTTGAATTAGATGGCATTGCTTCATTGGGACAATGGGGAAACTGAGACTCAGAGAGAGTAACCTGGCCTTCGCTAGGATTCGAATCTGAATCTTCTTGATTCTACAGTCATTGCCTTCCCAACTACTCCACACTTACTCAGAAAACCTGGGATTTATGGAGTATTTGTTAGGAGTTAACAGACGTTCAGGAAAACTTGAGCCAGTACTGGAATTAGATTGGAGAATATGGTGTATCAGCCGCAGAGAAGTTGGAGTGTTGAATTCGATGGGTTCTATTCTATTTCAACCATGAGCAGTGGGAAAATGTGTGATTCAGGTACAGTAATTTGGGGAGGATTCAGGTAATGTGGCCCAACCATTTCTCGCACATCCTCTTTATTGCACTTCATTTGGCTCATGTTTGTTCTTTGGTCCTTTTAGCAGTTGCCAAGAGTTACTGCACAGGGTCTGCTTTGATATAGGACTGGATGTAAATGCACTGGATGCGGTCCATGAAACAGCACCAGCTCCATTTGCACTCAAAAAGGGGGTGGGTGAGTGGTTCCTAGTCTAGGGCAGCAGATCAAAGGTGGGGTGGGTGAGCAGCTGGGAGAAGAGAAAGGCAGGTGCATGGAAGAATGGTGAGAAAAAGTAGCAAGAGTGAAATGTTATAAAACCCCATGCTTCTTTAACCAAGGTCAAGACACATTGAATGGTTCTTCACACATGAGGCTGGACAGGGTGCAAGAAGGAATAGGAAAAAACGGTCATCAGAGAAGCCCAGACTAATGAGAAGTTGTGGGAAATGCTTTCAGCCTTAAAGACTCTCCCTCAGCCTTCAGCACTGTATTTGGAGATGAATACAGATTTCAAAGCAAAGTCAATGCACCCAACTGTTTCCATATTAACAAATCTGTTAATAAAGGGATTGGGGATGGGCCTATAAGAAAGGCAAAGAGCTAGGAAAGGCATTTACTATTCTATCAAAGTCTGAGTGTAAAGGATCTCCCCACTCCCCACAATGACCACTAAGAACTAGTGAACTCTGAGACCAGCGTTCAGATCATTGTCAGGAAAGAAACTAGGATGGACTAATTGCTTTGGATATGAGCAGCTTAATCTGATGATAGGGTATTACTGCCCAGTTGAACATGAATTCTAAAGTTACTGGCAAAGTGCCCTTTCTGCATTCCAGAATTACAGGGGCTGAAGTTTGTCCTCTTTTTATTTTAGGAGGGCCCACTTCAATGAATTATTTTGATTATCTAAGTAAGGCAAGTACCCAGGGTGGGGGGTACTTGGAGGGTGGGGGGATCCCTGATTCAAAGAAGTAACTCAAGCATAGATATGTCCCATGATCTGCATGCAGATGAAAGATAGTATTTATAAGCTTAATAATGAACAAAGTCAAGTCCTTTTGGCTTATAGTGGTTTTATTTTTTTTTCTTTTCTGAACTCTCTTTAAAAAAAATAAAAGGGGGAAAGGGAAAGACATGTTTTTATTTTTTTAGTTAGAAAGATACCTGATAAGAGAAAGAAAGAAGCAATTCCAGACAGCCTAGCCAAAGTAAAAACCAATTTCATTTCTGAGCCTATCAGGGCAGGTAAACAGGCTGGTGTTTGCCTGGTTGGCCTGCGCACCTATAGCCTCTTCCCCCATTAGGGGTGGGGGTGGGGGGAGTCAGGAGGGCTCGGGAGTCAGGAAACAGCCAGCTTTGAATAGAACACAATTTGAGTCTGTGTCTCCAGGGAGAACGCTGTGTTTTATTGGAGGGGCCTCTCAGCAGTTGGTATCATCTGGAGTAAGGAAACATAGCTGCCCATATGAATTCCTCAGAAGCCAGGGGTCTGGATTTAGAATTGTGGGCAGAGTTTGGGATTAAAGGGACAGTGGCGTTGTTTTGCTGCCTTCACAGATCTCTAAAACCACAGCTATGCTGGAACCCAGAAATAGAAGCCACACCCAGGCTGCTTCGGAAAAGCACGTGGGTTTCAGTTCCTGAAACCCTGACTGGAAGGGGCGCTTCCACAGAAGCCCCTCGTCAGCTGCTCCAGGGATAACCACAGGCTGGAGGGGTGGGCTCCTCAGCAGGGGAGGGGCCCAGGCACCTGTGCCCACTCTCCCTTCATTCCCAGTCAAACTCTGCCCACGATTCTAAATCCAGACCCCTGGCCTTGACCTTCAGCTACCTTGCCAGGCCTTACGTCCAGCCTTGAGCATCTTCAGTGACAGCCTCTCTCTTGGCTCACACACCCCAAGGATCCTGTTAAATTCTAACCTACTGGCAGTGTGACTGAGCTGGGATTTTACGGCCACCCCCCAACACCAAGAGACATAACAGATGTCTGGTTTGCCTTTTCATCCTTAGATGTCCCTATCTAAATTCAAACTACAGAAAATTCCTGAAGGGTGGAGAGCCAGAGTCTCCAAGATTATGCCGATGTCTTTACTCAGAAGCACAGTGTTAGAACGAGTTGAATTGATTTAAACTAAGAAAGAAAATTTGGATTTATTTATCCTTTGTAGGGTAATTTCCTCATGAGGAAAATGGCTTTGACAGAGCATTTGAAAAATGATACTGTTAAAAACTGGTAAATACAGTCATGGCATGTTAATGTACCTTGTCCTTTTGTGATTAGACACAATCAAATGTCACATCCCAGTTCAACCAGCCCAGATGAAAGTTTCTATAAAATCGAAAGCTAATTATGTCCCCTTCTTCCTTCCTTCCCATCTCTGTCACCAGCTATGATTTCTTTGTACACTGACGCAAATATTAAAAATAAGTTGAAAATGTTTTAAAATTCTTTGTCATTTGGGAGGAGAGCTGCCATCACCAAAGAAATTCTGAAGTGTAAACTTGAAAAAGTTCAAACACTTAAGGCATATGAACGTAGTAAGAGTGACTTTCAGGTAATGATTACACTGGGACAAGCTGGATGCATTTGAATGTGCAGATGCTAAGCTGTTTCTCATCTTTCCCAAAACGAGTCTCAGTATTTAGGTGAGAAGACCAGTTCGGAAGCAGTGGCCTAGGAGAGACAGCACATGCCCTGGTGAGGTGCGGCTGTAGCTAGGTATACAGGAGGGAGGCCTGCAGAAGGCAGTTTGAAGTGCAGTCAATAGGACCCAGAGGCTGGTAAGTGAGGGGTGAAGGATGGACAGGAGAGAAGGGTCTGAACAGCGTATTTCATGAGGTTTCTCAATGTCTTTGTAGAAAGATGGAACAAATACGGACTGGCTGCCATAAAGGTTAGGTTGAGGGATAAATAATTGGACCAATGCACCCAAAGTACCAATGAATGCACTAGTGAATCCTTAAAGCGAGGTTTCCTGTGTTTTGACTTAGGCTCCAGTCTTTGGCTTTGCCTTAGCAATTTTATCCTTGATTTGCATAATAACATAGACTATCAATTTATCACATTCCTGATGTCAAGAATCGGTAAGTGACAGCAGGAACAAAACCCAAAATTTCCCAAAGAGAGAGAGGAAGAGAAACGGAAACAGAAGATAATATTTAGCAGGGTTACACTTGGAATCTACCTATTGTAGCAGCCCATGTGGAAAGACTCATGGATTTATTTGATTCCAATTTTCAACAGAAGTAAACACTGTACAGTCTCTTCTACGGTGGGTGACTGCATTGTCGGGAGCATGTGTTTTGGAAAGGGGAGGTGCTCGTCTTGTTCAGTCTGTACTGGTTAAGTGATGATGGGGCATCATGGAGCCCCTGGAGCATGTTGAGAGGAAAGCAAGCACAATGATGAAGGGACTAGAAATAGTCCCCCATCCCAACATCACCAACCCCATCATCTGCTAGTGCTTCCATCTCACTCAGCCACAGTCAATGACATAGACATCGTCCGCGGAAACTTGCCACAGTTTGCACGAGGGAGAACTGACACCCCAAACCCATGCTGTTTCCACTCTTCTTTACTGCCTGAGGGACTGTCAGGGGATCTAGGGGTCCCCATGCTTTGGTTGGATCTAGAGCTGGCCCCTTCCCTGTCCCTGAGGTCCAACATCTTGTCTCTGCAATCCTCTCCTCTCCCTGCTCCAGTTGGATCCTACTTCTGCATCTCTGATACTGAATCAGACCTCGCTGGTCCATGACCATGACATCTACATCAGTCGGTCAGGGCTGCTGCCTAGAATACCTTTAGTCAGGCACACCCTTTAGTCTGTTTACCATAGAACATAACTGACCTGGAACATGTGTAACTCATCCTTGCTTAGGCCAGGGCTGTGCACCTATGACAATCCAATCTGTCCAACAGGAAGGTAGCTTTGGGGCTGGGGTGGCCAGGGTGACCAGGGTGGCTCATGGGCTGGGCAGCCAGATTTGGGGCTTCAGTGAGAAGCGCGGAGTCTTTCCAGAGAGACCAGGATCTCCTGAAGGGCTTTCTAAAGCAGCAGCTGCACCTGCTTCAGCAGGTCCCAGGACTGAAACTTTGCATCTCTATCAAGCTCTCAGGTGCCACTGGCCTGATTGGAGGATCACACTTTGAGAACCACTTTGCGTTTATGCATTCTCAACAGGGGCAACATTGCCCCCAAGGGGCTGAAAACTGGTTCTTGAAAGGGAACAAAAAACCTTACTCTTTTTTATCATAAAGCAGATAGACATGCAGTGTATAAGACAAGGGCATGGCTGAGTAACAAGAGATGGAGTTTGAGAACCACTGGACTAGCTGGTAGAGGACACCATTGGTCCCCTTGGGTTGGATGATAGACGAATGATTAAAGCCCAGCTAAAGGAAACACAACTCTTCCCTGTCCTGTTGCCCACTGATTCCTAGTTAATTGTAAGCACAGTCAGGATGCCTTCTTGTCAATCTTCCAGGCCTAACCAAGTATCTATTGTGCAGGGCCCTGTGGAGATAGGTCACTGTGGGCTTGAATCATAGATACAATTTGGGCTCCTCTATAAGGAAAGGAATATACCTCATGACCACATGGTTAGGTAGGGGGCTTTGGAAGGGGCTTGTACAGGTGAGAGGGGTCTTGAAACCTAAGCTCCATCAGCTCCATGGCAGGTCAGCATAGTAGAGGACACAGGCATGGCGAAGGCTCTGCAGATGGTGACAGCACAGATAAGTACCCAGGCAGGGCTGAGCTGCTGCCAGGTGGGGCGTGAAGGGGTGGGGTGTGCCCAGCACCTGCGATGGAGGCCCTCATGTAGCTGGGACATGGAGTGGGGAGAGTGTGGCCCTAATGAGGGGCCTGGGAAAAGCATCCTGTGGGAGGTGTCATTTGGGTTTGGGGGGAGGTGAACCTATGGAGAAGGGGAGGGCTCCTCGGACCGGGCACTGGGGAGATTTGCAGAGCAGGGGAGGAAGGAACGAATGAGAACTTTTCCATCTGATGGTTTCAAGGTATTTTCTGGGTGTTCATCCTCTCTTGATGGGAACACAGAGAAACACTGTTCTCCTCTGGTTGGTCATGAGGTCTTAGTTGCCACCAAGGGCATGGGCTGCATTTCCCAAGAAGGTCACTGGCTCAGAGACCCCTTTTCCTTGCTCAGTAGCCATAGGCTGACTTGCCCCTTCTCCATCCATTCTTGAGCATCAGCGGCTGTGGATGCTGCGGTGTGAGGGGGTGGGGGAGGGGAGCTTCACCTGCCAGGCCTGAAAGGGGTACCATTTGTTATTTGGTCAGTGGCCAATTTGGATTCACAGCCCACTGGCCAGCCCTCCTCCGTGGCTCAGCTGCCTTGGAATGAGAGCTGTCTATTATGTTTTCCCTGGTGGCAGCTGTTAATGACTGCAATTTTCCCAATGGACACCTTGACGGAACCAGTTATTTTTAAAAAGGGCAGTGCATTTGTACCTCACTGGCTCCGTCACATCCATCAACCAGGACTTACTTTAATAGGGGGAAATTTCTGTAGCAGGGCCGGGTTCTCTCCTTAATGCACTTGGCTAGTATTGGTTTAATTTATGCTGAAACATAATGAAGGTATTCAGGGTTGGTCTTCTCTCAAGAAAGATATGCAAAAAAATTGATTTCAAACCATCAATAGTCTTCTGTTTTGTGAACAGTGGTCTTGATTTATAGTGTTTGACTTTCTTTGTCTACCAGGAAAGCCTGATACTTTTTTCTGTCATAGTCTCCCTTTCTGCCTGTCTGCCTCTGATGTTCTTTCCTCCCTCTTTCATTCAATTAAGTTTTACTCCATGCCAAGTACCTTGTTGGGCACTGGCACCAAGGATGAATAAGACAAGGTGTCTGGCTGTGGATGACTACAGGTAAGTAAGTAGGAGACAGAACCTCACCAGGGATTGGTGAGTCTATTGAGAGAGTTTCTCAGCCTCAGGGCTATTGGCACGTGGGACCGGATCATTCTCGCTGGGGCGCTGTCTTGTGCACTGCAGGTTGTTGGACACCAGCTTCCCTGACCTCCACTCATTAGGTGCAAGTAGTACCTTCTTCCCCATTTGTGACAACCAAAAATGCCTCCAGACATTGCCAAATGTCCCTGAGGGTGAAGGGGGCAAATCACCCCAATTGTGGACTGCTGAGAACCCCGCCCAAGGCCGTACTCCTGACAGGACAGAGTTCCTTCTCTAGTTCTGTCGCAGGAAAGCTGTGATCAGAAGCAACTCACTCAATCTCTCAGGCTTTTCGTGTCTTATTTGCAAAGTGAGAGCTGGGAAGAAACTCCTTCTAAATCCTATGAGCTTGTGAAAAGTTTGGTTTTGTGTGTTATAACGTATTGGACCATATGCTCTGGAGGGGTCGGGATAGAGTTTATGCTTCACCGTGCGCTTCAAGTGCCTAGGACAGAACCTGTAATCAATTGGCAAATGCTTGCACATGTTGAATGTGTGAAAGAAATAGGGCCTGTGATCAAGAAGTTGACATTCTCAGGAGAGAAAGAAGTCTGAAGAGAGCTGCCCCTGTCCCAGACTGCCTTCATTTGCATCCTGGCTCTGCCTCACTCAGGCTGGGTGACTTTTGATAGGACGCCTGCCTTCTCTGTGAGTCAGTTTCCTCATCTGTGAAATGGAGGTGATGATAGTTTAGGACCTCAACGATGTTGTGGAGGTTCAATGAGGAAGAACAGCACCTGGCACGTAGTGAGTGCTCAGTATGGGTTAGCTATCCATGGTGGCGGTGAAGATGAGGCTGAATTACCAGCATAAAGCCAGGTGGTTCCACACCCAGTGTGTGACGCACACAGGTGTGTCCTGCTGGTGTGCAGAGGGAGAAATGCCACAGGGGAGAGAAGCAGAACTATGAGGGGTATCTCAGAAGGTGGCATGCACTTTGTTTTTGGTAGGGGCAGGAGAGGGAGGAGAGCCTGTGGAGAAGGCTTGGAATAACTGAAAGCATCATCGAATCTTTGATAACCAGATCTAAATTGCCCAGGGCAGTGCAGTGACCTGCCCAAGGCCACACTGAAGGGGAGGGTCAGGGACAGTATGAGCACTCGTTTTCTTGACTCCTGTCCAGGGCTATTATTGTCTGATGGGCACTGTAGGGGTTCTAGAAAGAAGCATTTCCTAGGGAGAAAGTTCCCAGTGTCCTCAATGTTCAGAGGTAAACAGGATCTTGTATTGAGAGCCTCTGGGGTGGGGCAAGGGGCAGGGAGGGGAGGATGGTTGGATGGATCTCAGTGGGAATTGAGGATGCCAGTGCTGGGTGGTGCCCTATAAATTTCAGTCAGGGCTGGATGGATGCTTCCTTTCATTTTGTCTATTAAAAAGAAAAACCAGGGTTGCTTAGTAAATTGGATGAAGGAGGATATTTAAATAAGGAGAATAGATCATTTCCAAGCAACAACCAGCAAGAACTTTAGGCTCCCTGTTTGCATTCAGGTGAAAGGCTAATTATAAATCAGCTCGAACAGATCATTAAAGTGGTCCTGCCCTAGCTGGGTTTTGCTGCACTTCATTATCTGACTTTGGGTATTGGCAATCTGAAATGGGCACTGGCACTGATTTATGCCTGGGGGTCGGGCCTGAACGCTCAGCAGAGTAGGAGCCCCGGGAACTGTGTGCCACAGCTACTGCTAATAACTGAAATAATGGGGCCTTACAGGATGCTTCATTGTGCTGTCATAGACATTGTTGAGCCCTGGCAACTCTATTACTTCCACTTTATACAAGTGACAACTGAGGCTGGGGAGGGGGGGTGAGTTAATTGACCTGTGCAAGGGCATGTGGTTATAATCTAGATACCTCCACTTGTGGACCTCATTATGCTCTGCACCCTCTGGGGTAGCCAGTCTCCGAGAAGACCCCACCTCCTAGTATTCACACCCTTATGTGGTTCCCTCCCATGCGACACCAGGTTGGTCTGTGTGACCCATAACAGAGAGAAGTGATGGTATGTCCCTGCTGGGGTTAGACTGTAAAAGACTGGGTCTATTGTCTTGGATTCTCCCTCTCCCTTTCCCTGATCTCTCTCTTGGGGGTATAATAGCTGCCAAGTCTTGAGTAAGTCTACGGAGAACCCCACCCTGGCAGGGGACAGAAACTTTAGCCCAGCAGCCAGCGAGGAACTGAGCCTGCCAATAACCCCTGGAAGTGATCCTGAGGTGAGGGCAGGATCTTGCTGACTTGCAAGCTTATAAAAGACCCTGAGTTAGAACCGCCCACCTACCAGATGTCTGACCCTAATTAACTAGAGAAGACAGTAAATATTTGTTGTTTTCAGAGGCTAGATTTGGAGGGAATTTGTTCCATAAAATAGATTACCATTATGCCCCCTGTACTATGAAGTAAGATGAGCTTCTCCAGAGCCCTCCCCATCTCTCAAACCCCTTCTACCCTGGGTTTTTCCAGGGACCAAAATTCCCTGGCATAACTGTGACCATCTTCACAGGCCTCTTATCAGGAAGGCACCCCTGGGAGATGGAGATGAAGTCACTACTTAAGGAGCAGCCTTTTTTACTTTTATAATGAGCCATTTATTTGTGGCTATATATATCTATATATATATATATATATATAAACTGAGAACCATAGCACCGAATGGGCACATGCTGGATAAGACTCAAATATGGGTCTAAAACATATAGAGTCTTTATTGCTTGCCTGTGTTCCTTAGTTCCCCATGATACTTCAGTTTTGTGACATAATTTTTGCAGAATTAGAACAGAGCTGCTCACAACGATCTGCCGGATCTTATAACCACAGATCCTACCCTAGTAGGATGCTAGTCCTAACAAGCAGATAATTGGCAGGCTGCGGTGGAGCATCAGGGAAAGAAGTGCCCAGCAGAGAGGGCCTCCTCACCTTGCTATTCACATGAGTTGCCTAAACATGTGAAGTTTATTTAAAAAAAAAAACCCTCTTATCAGGTTGGGAAGGTAGTGCTTTGGGTCTGATGAAGATGTGGAATATCATGGTCGGGGAGGAGGAATGGGAAGACTCTTGTGTCTGAGTTTATTGAATCTGTTTTTTCTATGATGGCATGACAGTTCTGAATCATTGGGAGCATGGAAACACGTGAGACATGATAGGCATCCGAGGGGGAAAATAAACTCTGGTGTGGTATTGTAGATGGCAAGGGCCCTGCTTTCCGGTTTACGGCTAGCTGTCTGGAGGGAAAGGCCTAGTCAAGTCCTCCTAAGGCATCTGATTGCGGATTTTGATCCTATCCAAAAGGTATTTGCATCTAAGAAGGGTGGGAAGCTTTCAGCAAAGGAACACAGAGGGCTTTCAGACATGGGGCAAAAATGCAGCAGAGAGAGCTTTGTGGGGCGGAGCAGATTTTCCAGGCTCTTAGATTTGGCCTTTACTCTGCCAGCAGTACAACCAGCACACGGGTCTGGGCCTCCACACAGACAGAGCTGAGTGCTTAGGGCTGAGGTCAGACGTCTGCATGGGGATCTGGGCCTGTATGAACCGTGTGTGGTCTTGGACGAGTAATTCAGCTTCTCTGGATCGTCTTCATCCCCAAAATGGGATGGAATGGAAGTTCCTACCTCATACGTCTGTGGGAGGTTTAGAATGAGATCATCCTTAACACAGACCTGCCGTATAGTAAGAATAAAGGTTAGCTATGACAGCCGATTATACATTTTATTATAGATAGGTAATAGTAATATTAATTCCAGTCGTATTAGTTAATTATGGTAATATTAGTATATTACAACTATGTAATAATAATGTTTAGAGAGTGTCTCTGGTCACGGGCAGGGAACACAGTTCAGGCTTCATCCGCATGCCTGACGTCTCCCCTCTCCCCTGCCCTTCACAAACGGCAGGTCTGCAGAGCAGACAGAACAGAGGACCTTGGAAGAACCGAGAGCCAAGTGGGCCCCGAGCCATGTGGGTGAGGGTGGTTGTACTTCGGGATGGTGGACTGGGGAGCCTCTCTCTGCTGCCAGAATCTGGGTGGTACCCTTGAACTTGGCAGGCACAGCCCCTCCCTGGGGCTGGGAAGGCTGAACAATGGGTGCTCTGTTACTTGCTGGGATCATGTCAAGGTATCCAACTCAGTCAGAAATGCAGCTACAGAGAGCGGGCTCCCAGCTCCAGGTCGTGTGTGAAAGTGCGGGCGGAGAGGCCTCCCAGGCTTGGATCTGTTGGCACCCCAGAGGGTCACCCTGGAGTCATGTGGCAGGCAGCGTTTCTGGCACCACTGAGCTCTCATGGGGATACAGTCCTGCGTTGCCCCAGCCCTCTGTGGTGATAGTCTGTGCTCGGTCCTAGGATGAGGGGAAAGGACAGTGCTGTGTGACCCTGGTCAGGCAACAGCAGGCTCCCACGAAAGCCTGGATCTCTGATCCTTGACCCAGAAGTTGAGTCACACAGTGAATGATGGGGCAGAGGGGACACAGCTATGGGGCTATTACTGTCTAATGCCTGGTTATAGACCAATAATCAGTATTTAGCAGAGATGTCACTTAGGAACCACTGGAAATTGACTAGCTGATGCATGGGGGTGGGTAGGTAGAGAGGAACAGACGAAACTAACCCTGACACCTTTTATGTGCCACGCAGTTTCCACTTCACATAAATTTTGTCTCTTAAACTTCACAGTCAAGATAGCAGTATAACTACTCCCACGAGACAGGTCAGGAAACTGAGGCTCAGAGAAGCTGAGTGACTTGCCCAAGATGGCACAGCTGGAAGGAGGTAGAGTCAGGATTAGAACCTATGGCTGGCTGGCTCAAATGCTGTGGCAGTGCCGTGTTTCTCCCTTGTGTCTGGAGGAGGGGCGCTGTCCTCTCTTGAAATGCCAGCTGCTAAGCTGGCATTCTTGGGCTGTGCAGACAGGATGTCTGTCTTCTGGTGACCATGATGTCAGGTGCAAAGGACTGGGCAGCCCTCCCTTCCTGCAGGGCTCCCGTTACCAGTTCTTAAAGGGTGCTTTTGTTCCTTCACCTTCAGGTTGTAGGGGATAAACTTGAGAATGACTTCAGGGTTGCAACCTAGAAATCCCATCCCCTGTGAACTCTGTTCCTTCCCAGGTACTTAACCGGATCCGTCTTTCCGTGGCAGGTGAGCTGCGGTCAGGCTTCCACCTGGTTGTAATTATAATCCTCTGCACTTCCCAACTCCAGGCGCTCTGAGACCTGAACTTTTTGCAAGTGCCTTTCCCCTCCCTAATAACCAGTTGGCAGCCCTTCACCAGGGCCAGAAGCAACCAGGTACCGCTTCTTCTGGCTGCCTTCCTCTCCCTGGGGCTTTGGAGGCAAATCAGGGGCCCCACCCACTCCTGGCTCTGGGTTCAGAAAGCTGGAGATTAGGATGGGAAAAAATATCTCTTTACTGTTCATTGGTGTGTTTCAATTTCTATTCATCTGGAGACTGACAGATTAGAGGTTAGGAAAGTATTAGGGGAAACAGCTTCTAAACATACAAGTGTTGCCAGCATGACAGGCCAGACTTGGTAAAAGGGCACCTTGCATTTTCTCCAGAGGTGAGAAGACAGCAGAGTAATTATCCAGTGAATGGTGCCAGTTCTCAGTGCCAAATATTCCCAATGCCCATCCACCCACTCAGCTACAAAGGGGCATTTGAGAGCACTGTAAACAATATTTCCAGATTAGCTGGCGAGGGTATGCTGTTTCAAAAAATAAACAGCATCAACATTCTTGCTTTCTTTCCTGGTGGAAACTCCCATTGTCTTCTTGGAGGTGACCTGGGCATTGGCGGGCACCGGGCTAATGAAGCGAGCTGAGCACAGCTGGGGCAAGTGCACAGCTCCGATGGGCGTCACCACTCCCTGGGCAGCAGTCCTGTGTGTTACCCTGGGGCTGCCTTCTTCCCAACCCACCCATGTGAAGCCCTGGCCCCACCACTCAGGTGGGCCATTAGTGAGTTCCCTCCACTCTCCAAAGCTCATCTTCCCATTTAAAAACTGTGCAGGTAATAATCCCTATTTTGCATAATGGTTTGGGGTAAGGAAAGAAGTATTGCGAATGGTAAGACCCCAGTGGATACAATTTTTTCCATAAATACGTGTAAGCAGGTAGGTTGCAGCCGGCAAAGCTATTTAATAAGGTGCTTGAATGAGTCACAAACAGTTGAATTTCAGGCCCCAGAAAAGACATTTTTGGGCAGATGACACTTTCTGGTGTCCTTCAAATTGTCTGGGGATGACATCTCTTCAACTTATTTGCAGGGTTAGCTCTGTATTGTCACGAGGCTGAAGGAGGCCAAGAGGGACCCCAGTTATTGTTTTTATAGTTTACTGAGCACTTTCAAATCACACTCAGCTTTATCAAGCAGCCATCAAGGCCACATGCATTTTGCAAAAGATGACACCAGAAGTCACGATTAAGATCTTTTCTCAAGTGGTCAGACTAGGACTCCTAACTTCTGTCTTCCTCCCCCAGTAAGATTAAATTGGGGAATTCATCTCTAGGTTGACAAAAGCTATCAGGGTGTGGCCCTCACGGAAGGGGTCCCCAGATATTTTCAAAAGGAAATATTAAAGGGAAGAGGCTTGCGCATCTGTACTCACTGGATAGTGAAAGGCCAAACAACAACAACACAAACAAACCCCAAAACAAAACAAAACATAAACAATAACAAAAAAACCAAAACTATCCCCTGGATTGATTGACTGATTTCTTTCTTTCTTTTTTAAAGAATGTTACCCAAGGATATGTTTATTGATTTGAGGGGGTGGAGAGACATCAATATGTGAGAGGAACGTTGATTGGTTGCCCCCATTCCCACCCCTATGCACCAACTGGGGATTGAATCTGCAACTTAGGTATGCACCCTGACTGGGGATTGAACCCGCAGCCTTTCAGGGTATGGGATGATGTTCCAATCAACTGAGCCATTGGTTAGGGCTCAGGATTTCTTCAGTCTTGGAACGTCTCCCTCTTCCAAGACCAGGTCCCCTTGTGCTGAAGGCCCCAAGCCTGCCTGTACCTTGACATGTTTCAGAAGTTGGGGCAGGTCAGAGAGGCAGCCCCTGACATCTCCAGGCAGAGACCCCAAGGCAACGGGACTTAGTATTTTCCTTCCAAGGCACCTAATCAAAACAGATGGCTGAGGTAGGACAAATATGAAAGACACTGTTCTAAACACCTAGCACAGTGCCAGCCCAGCACCTAATCAGGACTTGATAAATAGCTGTTGGATGCATGACAGAGATAAGGAAACTGAGGCATAGTGGGGGCTACATGTAATTCAGTGGCCAGTCCAACTGCGGACACTGGCCTGTGAGAACCATCCAATTTCTGAGTTAGAAGGAGCCTTAGGGACCAAGTGGCCTAACTTCCTTAGTGCACTGGTAAGGAAACTGAGGACCAGAGTTTCATCACAACCTTCCCTGGGCCATGCGGCTGCTTGGGGATAGAGCTTGGCCTTCCTGATCTCCTAGCCTCCCTGCCATTCCTCATGATGCTTCCGGAAATAGGATTTCACGATGTACCCATGGCAGACACAAGAGTACCCCAAACCCCCAAACACCTCAGCCGAATTTCCTAAAAATAACTGTTGTGATCAACTTAATGTACTAGAGGCACTAGGGGAGTAGTGGTGGGAAGAAAATCCTGTTAAATCTGCTAATTGCCCATGCCCAGTGCCCGTGAATGATCACATGTGCTACAGAAATGCTCTAATTAGCTGGTTTGGGCCGCACTGCTCTGGAACAAGGACCATCAGGTAGAAAAAAATAGGACTGATAACCAAGAAATGAAAATGCCATCAATTTTAAATGACAAATCACCTGGAAGCTATTTATTAAGGAATTGTCTTTTGCTTCAGGAACATGGTGGAATGTCCAGATTGACTATGAGGATTTTTTCCTTTTTCTTTTTCTTTCTTTTTTTTTCATCAATGTATGGTTGCTTTTCACCTGCCTCCAGTCACAGACCTGACTGGAGACCTGGTTTGCAACCTTGTTATGTGCCCTGGCTGGGGAATTGAACCTGCGACCTTTGGGTTTGCAGGCCTGCGCCTTATCCACTGTGCTACCAGCCAGGGCTTTTTTTTTTTTTTCCTTCATTTTTAATGGGCTAAGTGCCAAATAAAAGCAATACTATTACCTAAAAGCAGTAGCCACTGCTTGCCGAGCACTCCCAATATGTCCCAGGCACTCTCCAAAGCATTGTGTACCATTCTTTCCATTTTCCCTTCATAGCAAGCATGTGCAGACGTTACCTTCAGCCCCATTTACACAAGAGGAAAATCAAAGTTCTGCAGGTTAAGTCATTTATAAAGTCATTTAACTGCTGGGACTCCAATGAAAGTGTGCAGTCAGAACACCCTTGAAAATCTCTTTATCACTCAAAGTATGGGGTCCATCGGGTTTTCCCCAGTTGGTCAGCAGATGAAAGCATTTCCTTGTGTTCAGGGGTCAGGCTGTGTAACAGATAAGTGTCTCTGCCTGTTAACAATACACACACAGGACTAGGGAGTCGCAGGAGGAAAGTGTGCCCCATCTCCCACTTCACATCCACTGCAGGCCCGTGCTCAGCAAGTGGCTTGGCAAGTGAAACCATCCCCAGGTTTACAGCCTATCATTTGTTCCCTTTCTTGCTGCTCAGCGCTAGTTTGTTTTTCAAGCACCTATCATTCAATTCTTTCAAGTTAAATGCATCTAGGAAGGGATTCCACTAAATACACCCCAAGCTTCCAGCTGACAAGTAAAACAAACATACGGAAAGCAAAGCTGCTTCTTTGGCTTCTGTGGGTCAGGGTCCCATCTTCAAGGCACAAACTTTGGTTCTTGACTGCTGGGTGGTGGGAGCTGTTCTCTACTGCATTCATTGTGGGCCTGTGCTCGTATGGTATCTCCATTCCCCAGGACTGACTGCACAGGATGCCCAGATTGCAAGGGCATGGGGATGCGCAAGGTGCAGAACCTTATTTTGATGAGTCACACCCACTTGAGGAGAGAACCAATGAATGAGTGCAAGGCAGTTGGGACGTTTACTGGGCTGGCAGGTAGTTGCGGCAATCCGGGTGCCTAACTAGTCCCGGTTTCGATGGGCCTGCCTGATTTAGCAGCCAAAGCCACTGTGGCAGAAGGGTGGAGAGGAAGGAGGAAAGTAGCTCAAGGGGTGGTTGGAAAGTGGTCAGGGACCATGTCATTCAGTGCCCTTCCTACAGGACAAGGGTTGCCATGTGACTGGGTTCTCCAGGCCAAGGGTTGCCGTGTGGCTGGGTTCTCCAGGAATAATTGGGTTCTGTCAAAGGGTGTGGGTAGGGGGGCGGGGCGGTGCTGGTGTGGGGAGACAAGAGTAGAAGCCAGGAGACCCAGCAGCCTGAAGAAAGCGCATAATCCCTTGGATAGGGGTGGGAGTGGATAAAACTGGAATAAAAGAGACAACCTCCCTCCCCCAGCCTGGCTCCTCCTCTCTCTGTCTCTGTCTCTGTCTCTCTGTCTCTCTCTCTTTTATGTGCTTGGATAGCTCCTACTCTTTGGGTCAATCTCACCTGTACATTTTCCTAGGTTGGGGACAGGGGACCAGCTGTTTCAGTGTGCTGGGATTGAGGGATTTCCTGGTGTGTGTGACTTGGGTGCTGAATCAAGTCTCCAGAACACATCTCATTCCTTCCCTGCTGAGAGTCTTGGTTTAAAACCCATTTCCTCCCTATTAGCCCAGTTAACGCCTGTTCATGAGCCAGGTTTTAGTGTAAATGTCGCTTCCTTACTGTGCTCTGTAGCATTGTCAGTGTACCCACTTGCAGCCGATTTTATTTAAGTATCTTTGAATGAGGGGGAGAGGAATTTTGAGTGGCAGGAACATGAACCCAGGATCCAGAGTACCTGGGCTCAGCACCTGGTGGCAACCCTTATCCACTGTGTGACCCTGGGCAAGTGGTTCACCATTTTTGCCATCAGTGCAAAGGGATATAGGTGCATCCATCCCAGTAAGGTTTGAAGCTTAAACCCTTGCTAGCACCATGCCTGGCTCATAGTAAGTGATACATGAATATTTGTTACATAAAGAAAATGAATGTCCCTGAGCATTTTGCTCACACCTTAGGAGTAGCATCTGTTAGGCTGCATTCTGTCAAATGTGCTTGTATCTTCTTCCTTTTGAGTGTAAGTTCCTTTTGAGGGCAAGGACTATGACTCAGGCATCTCTCCATATGTTGGCGCCCAATGAATTATCAACAAATGAGTCAGGGAGGAATAACATGAGATGAAGGAGAGCTGAAATGCCAAGGACAGAACCAGACCCTAGAGGCGGGCCCACATGCTTAACTGCTCATGCCTTTAGAATGGCAGGCAGAAGGCAGGCTCAGGTGGTTGACCCTCTGGGGTTTCACGGCCTGTCCTCTCAGCTAGATGCAGCACTGCCGTAGATTCATCCAAAGTTCCCATGGAAATTTTACCAAACAGCTCTGTCCCCAAGAAGAAAGCCATAGAGGACATAAATTTTAAAACAGATGATAAGATTCAAGGTGTAATCTGAAATGGCTGGGAATGTGACTTAAAAATGCCCTTTTTTGGGATGGATGTAATACAACAACAATAAAATTGAAAAAAAATATATATATATATATATCAAAGAGAAAAAAAAATGCCCTTTTTAAGTACAGAGGGGATTAAGATAGTTGATTAACAGATAAATCTCCCAGAGAATAAATTAGAAAATAACTCAGTTTTCTTGCTTTTATGGCACTTTAAAAAAAATTTTTTTTTAATATTTATTTATTTATTTTTAATGTTTTATTTATTATTTTTAGAGAGAGGGGAAGGGAGAGAGGCAGACAGGGAGAGAAACATCAATGTATGGTTGCCTTTTACCTGCCTCCAGCTACATATTTTTTATTTTTTATTTATTATTTTTGAAAGGAAGGGGAAGGAGTGAGGAAGAAAGGGAGAGAAACATCAAGTATAGTTGCCTTTATAGTGCCTCCAGCTAGGCACCCGGCTGGAGACCTGGCCTGCAACCCAGGCATGTGCCCTGACTGGGAATTGAACCCGAGACCCTTTGGTCCTCAGGCTGGCGCTCAATCCACTGAGCCACCCTAGTTAGGGCAATATAGCACTTTTGGAAGAAGCTCTTAAATTATCAATACTAAGTAGGAAAAAAAAGAGGACTCATTAAAAAGTTGATTTAGGATGAGTTGCAAAGCGATGTTTTTAGTCAACAAGTATGGTGCTACTGGAGGCAACTGGCTGTGCTCTTTACCTCCCCAAATTTACTTAAACAATGAGTGGCAAACTATCTTTCTGCTTTATACCTGCGGTTTATTTTTGGGACTGCAGTATGAATACTCAGTGGTGATAATGGCAATGAGGGAGACACAGGGAGGGGCAACAGGGCCCCCTCCTACCCTATCCACATCGTGTGTGTGCGTGTGTGCGTGTGTGCGTGCGTGTGTGCGTGCGTGTGTGTGTGTGTGCGGTATTTCTGGGAAACTTCTGTTGATGCAAAATTCTCTTCCATCTTCAGGACATGGGAACCTCTCTAAACTACAGTGCCAATGTGTCCATTGCTTACTTGTCAAATATTAGATCTGAGTCCCCTGGAGTTGGAAAGAATCGTAGACTAGCTCTCCACACCTACCCCTTTGTGTTCTACACAACTTGTTACCAGCGATCATTTCTTAATCCTTAGTAACCTGGAGGGAGTGTTATATCTGAACCTCCAGATTTGCAATTCATTTCTGTAATGGTAACAATGAATTGAAGATAACTGAAAATATTTGCTCCCTTTTTGAAGGATTTAGTTGGTTAGCTTTGAAGCATTTTGTAAATACTTGTTCTATACCCACATCATTCTTTAAGTTGGGTGGTCAGAGTTTAGGTTGGAAATCACACTCACCTCCCAGAGACCCACCCAACTACCATCCCACGGAGCAAAGAGTTTCCCTAACATGCTCCGGACAGGAGATTGTAATGCTGGCCAGGGTCTGAGAAATCATCCACTTAATCTGTGCAAGTTCCAATGAGAAGGGAATCACTTAAGGAGGCCCAGTTAGTGGTAGAGGCAGACCTCAATAGAGGTGTCCTGGCTTTTAATCCTGAACCCTTTTAAAAGTCCCCAGACCTGGGTGAAGGACTGGTTGTTGCCCATTAGCATAACACCCACCACAAAGTTTTCCACTTGCTATGGATGTTTACCATAGAACTCAGAAACACATGATGTACTTATCAGGGGGTTGGAGGGGACATCCAGGGGTCGTGTGGCCTCCTGCTGCCAGCAGGAGTCCTGTTCAGTGTGGATGTGTCCCTGCAGGAGAGGGAAACAGCTGAGCACTGGTGCCACAGCTGCTCCACACAACTGCTAAGTGACCATCTGCTACTCATGCATGGTTTCTTACCCTGACAGCCTAAGAGGTAGGTATAACTTGCCCATTTTATAGATGAAGCAATGAGGCCCAGCAAAGGTAGGTAACTTGTTGAAGACTCAGGTCTGCCCTGAGACCCTAAAGCCTGAAGAAGTTCTTCCTAAGACTCCACACAAGTAGACAAGCCTATCCAAACACTCACCTGACTGTGTGGGGAAGAGTGAGAGCCCTGGCCGGAGAGATGAAGCTTTTCCCCAGTTCACTTTGTTATGATTATTTTTAAAGAGCATTCCTGTAGCGCATAGACTACCACTAAAATGGGGCAGAAGAAAGGACTCCTGTTAGTTGCCTCGGTGGCAGACATCAGGAAGCTGGGGCTGGTCTGGGAGGGACATTTTTTACCATACCATTTTGCATCTAGTATAAGTTGTACGTATGACTACATTACCTTGTTAAAAATAAATAAAATTTAAAAAGGAAAAGAAGAGAAAAATAAGGCATGTACCTGCCAAAGAATTGTGTTTACACAACTGAGAACACAAAGCACAGTGATAAGTCTCCTACTGCTTCGGGCCCAGGACTCCCGTCCCTGCCTCCACTGTCAACCACAGCTTCTGTTCTAGAGACACTTTCTGCACATATAAGCACACATGTGCACATGCCCTCTTTTGACATAAGTTAGATTAGGCCATACACATGTGTGGCACCTTAATTTTTCCTCTTAATATATCTTGAAGAATGTTCCACGTCAGTACATATAGGTCAACCACTCATTTTTAAGGTTGCACAATGTTCTTCTATGGGGATATCCCATGATTTATTTACCCGGTTCCCTGTTACTAGCTATTTAAATTATTTCCAGTCTTGGCTACTATAGATAACCCAACAGTGAATATTCTTAATATGACATGTGCAGGTCAGTCTGTAATATTCAAAAGTGCAATTTTGGCTAAAGGACATTGGTGTGTCTTTAATTTTTAAAAATTGTATGCAGAGTGTAAAATTTGAGAGATATTACCCTACTGTTTCTCTTCTACCCCAAGGATCCTCACAAACAGGAAGGGTTTTTGCAAAGTGGAGCAAACATTCCATGGAAGAGACAGAGTGTTCAGCTGAGAGCTGTAGGGTTGGAGCTCTGGTCTCTCTGGGGCAGAGGTGGGAGCTCTGTGGGCACCTCTCCCTCTGTGTGGCATCCTGGCTTTCTCTGTGTCAGTCAGTCTGTGAGTATTTATGGAGCATCCATGGTGGGCCATGCACTTTCCCAGGAGGTGTAGGGTTCTCAGGAATCAAAGATTCTGAACCTGTACTCACAAAGCTTGTGGGAAGCTAAGAAATCCTTTGATATAAGGTCACGAGCTGGAGTTCTAAGTGAGGCTTATGGACAACAAAGGCATTGTTGTTGGGGAAGTCAGATCACTTTTAGCTGGTGTGGTCTTGGGAAGGCTTTTTAAAGAAGGCAGAATTTGATGCTAGCCTTGAAGAATGGGTAAGATATTTCTGGGCCACAAGGAAGAAGGTGGGTGTTGAGGTAGGAGGGATAGATTCTTGGTTTTTAAGCAACAATTCATTTGTGCTGGCCACATGCTAGATAGTGTGTGAGACATTCATTCATTTATTTGGTCAAGTACCATGTCCTGGACTATGGTCCAGGGACTGTCCTAGGAGCGTTAGAACTTAAACTTGAGGCACTTCCATTTGTGTGTGCTTCATTTTAAAGACAAACAAAATGAGGCCCACAGAGGTTAAGTGACTTGCCCAAGGTCACCCAGCTAGTGAATGGCCTAGTTTGAAATTTAATGTTGGCCTTCTAATCCTAATAGTGCTGCTTTCCCTTGCTAACTGCTGAAGAGCAAATGTACAATAGGAGAAACACAGAGGACACATTTGGGAGACAAATATAGGTCATTTTATAAAAGACAAATTGGGCACCAGATCTGAGGTCTATAACAGTTGCCCAGGCCGCATATCCTTGTAAGAAAAACAATTCTGTAAAAAAATATGACATTTCTGCAGTCTAAAATTTCACACCTCATGCAATTGGTGTTCATTTTTTTCCTGCAAATTACAATCTGCATTGACATTATTAAGGAAATCACATGGATCCAGCAGAAAAAGAAGAATTCAACTGATTATTTTATTAAGCTGTAGAAGTTCTTTGTAGGCGGGCTGGGCAGAGCCCCACTATCATTTGTTAGTAATGTGGCAAGCGCTGCTAATTGCCTACTTTAGTGAAGGCTAGAGACAAAGGAACAATGAAAGGTATTTATTAGAAATTCCGTTTGGAAAAATTAGCTTCACATTTCAGTGTCCATTGTCTTGGTGCTGAATACCAACACTCCATGTGCTAATAAATGACAGTCATGACATACATCACCTTTCCTACTGTTTGTACAATTGTTTCTGGCAATGTCTCTACAGTACCACTGGCTTGATTATTTTGGGGGCTGATTTCTTTTTTCTGCAGAGGTTGAACTATCAGTGGATTGTCATTCAATTCAATTTAGTAGTTATGACAGTTGGAATTACTACACTGCATCTTAATGTGTGTGTCTCATGCATAAATCACATTGTTTGCCAAGTGATAATGAGCAGAGAAACTGCTAGGAGACTGAAAATCAGTTCTCAATGGACAATTGGGTCTTATAGGTTGGATAGGAGAAATTTGTGGAACACCTGAGAGTCCAATGGACCTTTGCTTCAACTCAGGGAATGATCCCATGAGAATGTGGGTCACATGGATGGTGCTTAATGAATCTTTATTCTTTTTTTTTTTAATTTTATTGTTGTTGTATTACATCCATCCCCTTTTTGCTCCCCTCTGTCCCCCTCCCCACCCACTCATTCCCCCCAAAGTCAATCCCACCTGTTGTCCATATCCATGGTTCCTTTATACTAGGTTCTTGTCTAAGCTGCTCCCCTTCTTTGCCTCTGCCTCCCCGCTGTCCCCCACCCCGTTCCCCCTGACCACTGAAGGCCTATTTCTTGTATTCATATACTTGGTTCTGTTTTGCTTGTTGTTAGTTTTGCTCATTATTGTCCCATAATGGGTGAGATCATATGATATTTGTCCTTCACTGACTGGCTTATTTCACTAAGCATAATACTCTCCAGTTCCATCCATGTTGTTGCAAAGGGTACAAGTTCCTTCTTTCTTTCTGCTATATAGAATTCCATTGTGTA
>PVIW01001281.1:161231-213750 GCA_004026585.1 Noctilio leporinus | reverse complement strand
CAATAGTGCTGCTATGAACATAGGTGTGCATAGGTTCTTATGAATTGGTGTTTCAGGATTCTTTGGGTATGGTCCAAGTAGTGGAATGGCTGGATCAAAAGGCAGTTCCATTTTTAGTTTTTAAAGGAAACCCCATACTGTTTTCCACAGTGGCTGCACCAGCCTTAATGATTCTTTATTAACATGACATCTTTTTAATGTTTATAAAAGTTGTCTTAACTCTCTCATCTGATGTATATTTTCTATTTATGTATTCATTCACTTATACCTGAGAGCTCAGTGCTGGAGGAGGTATGAGGAGTCATGCATGGCCTTTGCCCACCTATTATAATCCTGTAAAGGTCACAAAACAAGTGCACAATAATTCTGGTTAGGTGAGATGCAAAGTAGTCCAGGCATGAAAGCAATATCATTGGGAGGGATAACATGCCATGCACTTAGATCCAGACCCTGAGTTCAATTCTTGACTCCTACACTTACCAACTATGTGAACTCGAGGAGTTTGCATAACCATTCCGAGTCCTAGTTTTCTCTCCTTGGAGATGGTGATAAATCACTTACACATACATGATAGAATTCTTAGAGCAGTACAGGGTGTGCACAATAAAGTGGCAAAATTTGAGTAAAATAAACAACATACCACAAAAGTGTTACATTTTGAAATAAATTTATTCTTAAATGTAAATACATAAACATAGTCATTATTTTTTTAATTGTTCAAAAAAATTCTCTATTTGCTGCAATAGTAGACTGTTTGACTTCGGGACCTTGAGCACGCTTTAATTAACTTTTCTTTATCCATAGACCTCATCATGTTTTCGATCTTAGCTATAACAGCCTCTTTATTGGAATGAGGTTGTTTATTAACTTCTCTCTCGCAAACGCTCCATACATAATAGTCTAAAGGATTTGCATCTGGCCAGATTTCATTTGACCAGAATTCAGGAACATTGACACTGAGAAATTCTTGCACCTTTCTGGCATTATGTGCTGGTGCACCATCTTGTTGGAAGATAAAATGACATCCATTTGTGACTTGCTTTATCCACACTACAACTACTTCTCTCAAAATGTCATGGTCAACATCAGCAGTCACCTTGAAGTCTTGTGGGGAAGAAATGCAGGGTCATGGTATTTCCTTCATTGCTGACAACACCTAACACCATCACTGTAGCAGGAAATACCATTTTCATGACAATTGGGACTTCATTAAGACTCTCACAGAGCCACCTGTTGTGTCTTCTGTTGACTATTTGGTCCTGCTGAAGATTCTTTTCATCAGAGAAAGAACATCAGAGGGTTTTTTTCTTTGGGATATTTCAATGTTGTTAGCAGTTTCCTTGTTTTTGTTTGTTTGTTTGTTTGTTTGTTGTTTTTTTTTATGATTTTATTTCATTATTTTTAGAAAGAGGGGAAGGGAGAGAGGCAGAGAGGGAGAGAGACATCAATGTATGGTTGCGTTTCACCTGCCTCCAGCCACAGACCTGACTGGAGACCTGGTTTGCAACCTGGTTATGTGCCCTGGCTAGGGAATCGAACCTGCCACCTTTGGGCTCACAGGCCAGCGCCTTAACCACTGTGCTACCAGCCAGGGCTTCCTTGTTTTTTCAAAGCACCTTTCCTTTGTCTGCTGTGTCATAAACTGGCCTCTTCTAAGAACATACTATCTGTATCTGATATTTTCAGCAATAATCTTGTGAACTGTTGCATCCGACATCTGCAGTTCTCTTGCTATAGAGTGCATTGACTTTCCTGGATCTTCATTGATGATCTCCTGGATTCTGTGTACAACATCTGGACTTGTGCGATCCTTCAGTACCTTCTGCATTTTCCTTGTTGGTGTGGCCACATCAGGTTCAGCATCATACACCTTTTTCACATTGTCAACTGTATGTAAAGGATGTTATTGAAGTCCGCAATTTCCTTATCAGTTCACCCTGCACGCAGTCCAGAAATTATGGTTGCTCTAACATCGTATTCCTTCGACATGACAGTTGCTCTCAGAATTTAATGCTTAAGTCTGAAATAGTGATGGTAACTCATAACCTTAGAAACATAGTGTTTTGAGCTTAATAAGAAGCAAACGAAGTAAGGAAAGGCAACATTCTTGCCAATTTATTGCGCGCATGCTGTAAATGAACGAGAGCTTGTAAAGTGCCAGACGCTCAGCTCAAGAAAATCAAGCTGTAGTAATAACAATTATCGTTATTATTTCTTCTTGGAGTTCAGATAGTACTTCTAGCTTGGAGTCAGAGCAGGTGGAAGCTATCAGAGATGGCTTTAGGATGGACCCGGCTTGGGAACTCTGAGCTTTGGGAGGAGGTGGACTTTGGGGAGCAGGATCTGAAAGCTAGAACGTGGGCAGGCAGGGATGGGGCGGGTACAGGGTGCATGTCCCTCTGACTGGAGTGAGGGGAAGTGAACTGAAACCGGTGGATCAGATCACGGACGGACTTGTGGATCCCTGCAGACTGTCATGTGGTTCAAATTGTCTTGAAGAATCAGGCCAGTCCTCACAGGTCAAGGGGAAGTGACATGGTGAAAATCTATAGATAGCTTGATCAAGTATTTTATCATTAAAAATTTTTGATTACTACATGGCCAGGCAATTCCCTAAATTAAAGCTAGCAGAAAGCCCAGGCAGTTCTAATATGCACATCATCCCTCTTTAAAACTCTCTGGGAGCTTCCAGCAGGGACAGTCAGGGTGAATGGAGACACGTCTTTTCTAGGCTTAAAGGGAGAAGCATTAGCAGTGCTATTCGGATCTTTTATTTTCCCCTTGGGTGAAGTTTTATGACCATTAAGATGACACAGTGAATAATTTCCCCCAAATTATGAGATTTCGAAAGGCTCTTTGACCCTTCACATGTTTGCAAGCCCTGCCATACCTCCTCTCTTTCAACCCTTTTCAGTCCTGTCCCAGGAGCCCAGCCCATCGTGGATGAGCCATACGGTTCTCTCCCTCCTGCTTCCTTCTTTCACTTCTTTATTCAGTATAATGAGGCTCGTGGAGCTTTAGAAGCACCTTAGCACAACCAAAGATATATCTTGGCAGAGAAAATCTAGGTGGATTTTTTTTTTTAAGGTGAGAGATGGCTACGCTTTTTTCTCCCTGGAAGAAGCTCTATAGACAACCTGCTGGCTCTCTCATCCAAAGCCTGCGGAATATAGTCAAAGGGAGAATATCTTGAGAAAATATATTTGAAAGGAAAGTGTAAAGGAGTCTGGGTTTGGGGGTGGGGTGGGGCTCTGCAGAGAGTTCAGCAAAGCTGCCAGACTGGGGACCTGGCACGATGCCTGTGTGGGGAATGACTGGTCTGAGACAACCCTGCCCTTGATGGATGCAGATTGAGTTAGAATGAGCCCAGTTGTTGCTGGGGTACGGGAAGAACCCTGGCACAGTGCAGTTCAACAGAAATGGGACAACTATGGGGTTCAAGGCCCAATGAAGTTTCTCTGAGCTAACTGCTGACAGACAATTGAAGGCCATTGTACAGATCACTAAATGGCGGGGTACACATCATTCATTTGATTCTGACCACAGCCCTGTGAGGAAGAACTTCTCAGCCTTGTTTCCTAGGTGAAAACACTGGGGCTCAGAGAGGCTAAATGACTTGTCTAAGTTGTCACAGAGTTAGCACCTGGCAGAACTGGGACTTCTCCATAGCACCAAGGGTACCATGCCACTGTCATCTGGAATGCAGCCAAAAGAAGGAGGTGCAGACCGGCTGAGGGACTTATCCCTGTGACTTAGTTCTTGTGATCACTATAACTGGACCTCAATTTACTGAGCTGTGTGGAGGAGGGGACTAACTCCAACTTGCATTATGATGATAGCCCAGAAGGAAGGCATAATTACTTGGCACGTAGAAGAAATCAAAAGGAACTAGTCTATGTTGCTTCCTGTGAATTGTGTCCCTTGGAGGATGGTAAGTAAAATGTGCTATTAGACTAAATGGGACAGAAAAGGAAGCTTCCCAGTATCACATGTTTCTCCTGGATATCTCATTAGGCTCTGTCCTGAATAAACCTGGTTTGCTTTCTTCCCCAGTGAGCTATGGGGACCAGCTGGCACTCTGCTGTACTGGAAACATGAAGACCCTGGATGCCAGAGCAGATGGATCTGGGCTGGAAACCCAAGGCCATTACTTCTGTACTGATCACTTAGCTCAGCTGAGACTCAATATCTTCACTGTAAAATGGGGTCAAATAAGTGTACTCTCTCCCCAGGTTTGTTGTGAGGAGTGAGACAATGCCTGGAACGGGCTTGGCAAGCTGCCTGGCATAAGAAATGCCCCCTAAGTGATCTGTCACTTTTATTGCTAATATTTGTTCCATGCTCACCCTGTGTCAGGCACTGCACTAATCACTTCATGTAAGTTAACTCACTCAATCCTTTCAAATGACGTAATTCATGTAAAGAGCTTCATGTGGTTCCTGAACATGGGAAGTGCCTATTGTTAATAAGTCAGAATGGTACCTATTGTTGAATAATGTCTTACACTGTTACACCCACCCAGGCCTGCATCTTTTCCTGAGCTGCTGTTCCTCTGGGGACCAAATGCCAGGACTTAGCTCATGTGGTCATTCCATGCTTCCCTTCGATATAAATCCATTCATTGCTCAAGAGCCAGCACAAAAGGCACCTTCTCGAAGTTCATTTGTTTACTGGGGGAGACAGGTGAGTGAAACAATAGTTACAATGTAGTTTCAGGAGTGGCTCAATGGAGTGAGTGTGGACTGTGGTCATGGCAATAAGAGTGGGACAATTACCTCTGACTTGAGAACAGGCAAATCAGGGGAGGTATGAGGGAGAGAAGATACTTGATTGGGTCTTGAAGGAAGAACAGGAGTTTGGTGGGCAGAGGATGTGAAGGAGGACATATTCAGGAAGCCATAGGTCACTGGAGATGGTCAGCAAGCATCAGGGACAGATGGCAGGAGTCCTTGGTGGCTGCGCTAAGTTGCATTTTCTCTGAAGGCCATGAGGAGCTATTGACTGATGTTAAGCAAGGAGGAGGAAGCATGGTTAAACGGTCCCTTTGAAAGATCACTAGGCTTGCAGACTAAAAGATGGAAGGGAGAGGGCCATCAGCTAAGAGCCTGGAGCAGGAACCCAGGGAAGAGGTAGTAAGGGTATGGAAGAGTGCTGCAGCAATGCGGGTGTAGGAGGGGGTGGTGAAAGGCACGCAGAGTGAGGGTCAACTGGACTTAGTGACTGGCTAATGTGGTGGGCGAAGGGGAGAGAGAAATCCATGGTGACTTGCAGTGCTCTGACTTGTTGGGGAAGGTCTAAGAAGGGTGAGAAAGGGCCAGTGGAGATGGCCTTTGAGAAATCATTAGTTTGCTCAGCAAGGGCAGGTTGGTAGGCAGAGGTGGGCAACCTTCTGCTTTGGCCACCGGGCTGAGGCTCTGACCCATGGAAGCTGTTCCTTCACGCTTGTGGGGATGGGCAAGAGGCTCATTGGCCAGCTCTGGTTGTGCCAGTGTGGGAGTAACTTTGTCCATGAGGGGATGACAACTGTGTGCTGAGAGGAGAGTGGAAGGACCTGAGGGTGCTTATTGTGGGTGGAGGGAACTTAGAGGGGACGATAAAGCCGTCACCCTCACAGTGACCCTTCACATCTTCATGGAGGAGGCTGTCTTCTTGTGTTACCAAAGGCCAAATTCCGATGTGTAAGTGACAGTCAAAGGAGCTAGATCTGGGCTTAATATGTGGGAGACTTTGTTGTCTCTCCCATACAATGGTGACACATTATCCACGTCAAGGGTGGAGGTGGGTGAAATGAGAAATGCATGTAAAGCCCTCTTTATTGCTCCCTAATGGTCAAGATTCCCCCTCCACCGAAGGTCCCAGGCTCCCCTGCAACCTTCAGCAGAGGAAGGACAAGTGCTTCATGTCTGATGCAGGAGGACTTTGGATCAGGGGCTTGAGTGTTGCCCTTCCCTCTCCAAGAGTACACCCTTCCTGGGTGAAACGGTGGAGCTAAACGTGTTAGCTGACCATGAGTTATTAATAAAAAAGATAGAATCATATGATTTCAGTTACACATGGAATCTAAGGGACAAAATACATGAGCAAATGAAACAGAAACATACTCTTGGATATAGAGATGAGACTGATGTTTGCCAGATGGGAGGGGGGTTGGGGTCTGGCTGAAAAAGATGAGGGGATCGAGAAGTACGGATAAGTCGTTACAAAATATTCACAGGGATGTCGAGTGCAGCAGAGGGAATATAGTCAATAACATTGTAATAACTATGTCCGGTGTCAGGTGGGTACTTAAGATATTGGGGGGATCACTTGGTAAAAATATATGGTTGTCTAACTACTATGCTGTACTCTTGAAACTAATACAAAATAATATTGAATGCCAACTGTAATAGAAAAATACGTGCTTCAACACAAGGTAAAGAATGTACAACTGCTATAGTCCACCAGGAAAATGGGGGTGACTAGCCCTGTGTCATTTGTGTAGGTGGGGTGGTCAGGACACTTGATCTTACTGAATAACATGAGCTTGGAATAAGCAAGAGATTCAGGGTTAGGGAACCTAGGAAGGAGTCCCGCCATTGGCCCTTACCAGCTCTGTGACTTTGGATGGGTGGCCTCACCGCTAGGACTCACGGCTGTCTTTCTCTGTGTTTACAGGATTGTAGGAGATGGCATGTGAAGAGCCCCTCACTGTGCCTGGCAGGGGGTAAGTACACAGGAAATTTTAGCTAAATCTGTGGTGGAATGAGTTGCAATGTGGAAAAAATATTAACTGGAACAGTTTCTTCTCCTCCTACCTCTTGGCCGCTGTCCCCTGGAGTTCTGTCTGTGGGTTGTCATTTTGTCTGCTTGCCTTTCTTCCTCCTGACGTCTCTGCTAGTTGCACAGGAAGTGGGTGGGTAACGGGCTTCTCTGTTGTTCCATTGGCCTCCCAGTGAGTCTAACTGTTTTGCTTTCCTCACCGCGGGGGCTTCTCGCCCTCTAATGACTGTTTTCCTTTCAGAAATGGCATATTTTTAGACAAAAGCATTTCTTGTAGCTCATCTCCAACTCCGGCAGATCTGTGATTTCTCATGGTTCCCCACCTCTTTGGTCACATAAAACCCAGCAGCCCGAGTGCCGGCAAAGCGGGAACCACTTACTTCCAGCAGCTTCTCTGCCCTGAGCCAATGCCTGGCGCTCAGGGACCGTGTGGGTCGTGATGATCCCCAGGTCAGATGCTGGGCCTGAGTAGCTGAGACTGCAGTGAATATTTCTGCTGGCTGCTGCCCTTTCCCTCCCCCGCTATCCAGTGTCCCTCTGTCAACTTTGGAGGGTGGTGGTTCCAAAGTTATCAAAAACCTGCAGTTTTCTTAGTTAAACCCAATCCTGAAATGACTGCCTTCCCTTTCTATAAGAACACGGACACCCTGGGTTTCAGTCAAGTCTTCTCCATGGATTAGCTCCACAAGTGACTTAAATTCTCTAAGCTCCAGTTTATTTGTAAAATGAGGATAATATTAGTAACCCTCACAGGGCCATTGTAAAGGTCATAGGAAATACAGTATGTGAGTAAAATGCTCGGCAGCATACCTGGTTCTCATTTGCCTTGTTATTTCTAACTTAAATAATATAACAATTTAATTATAATTGCTTTAAAAATGTATAGCCTTTATAATTTCTTAATTTTAATTATGCAGGCACTTTACTTTCCTCTCAGACCACAGGCCCCTTGAGGGAATGGGCCAGATCTTCTGCAAATCTGAATACAAGGGGCGGAGAAAGTTCTCAAAAAGTGTCTGAGGGGTGAGGAGTGTGGCCCATCTGCACTGACTCCAAGAGCATCCTTACATTCGGCAAGTGTGGAGAGCTCACAGCTGGTGCAGGGATGCGGTGCAAGGCACAGGGCCCTGCGCCCGGCAGCAAGCTTTGGTGAAGAGATGGTAGAGTCAGAAGAGAGAAGCCCAGTGGGTATTCAGAAGAGTGAAAGGGCATGTGGCTGGACTGATGGAGGGGACCTTACCATGAAGGAGAGCTCTGACTGGGTGAGAGGAAGAGGTGGGTGAAGGACCTTCAGGTACTTCCCCTCTCTAAGTCTCTCTACATGAGAAGGATTGGATAGCCATGCATTTCTGTTTGGTGTTATTCAATCAGTCAGTTGATTCACACTTTTGGAGCGCTGACTAGATGGTTGTTTCAAACAAACCTCCATTCACTGTTCAGCACACTCCTAGATCACAATGATGGATGTGTGGCACTCAGGTTGTCCCTCCTCCCATGACCATGACCAGTGGATCACAGCCTTCCTCTTTCCGGAGCTTGATATCATCTCACACTCCCCACTGCAGCACTTATCCCTGACGCCTGAAGTTGTTGCTTCAGCTGAAAGCCACTTACCATCTTTGTCTGAAGCTCTTAGATCATCTTGAGGCCTCCATGCATTTCAAAGGCTTATAATTTCCCCCACAAAATGCTACCATGCTTCAGTTCTTTCCACCTTTCTGTGTGGAAACCCATTTCTCAGCCATTGCTTGAAAGATTAGCATGGTATTAGGTATTAGGAAGATGAAAGAAAGTCAGGCAGACAAAAGGATAAGTCCTCAATTTTATCTACTCCTATTTGGAAGGTGTTTGAACATATTTTAAGTTTCAGCTTTGGGTGACAGGGTTAAATTGACTCTTACTGTATTTTTGTTTTTAACAATTCTGTATTAACCAAGTATTACTTCAATAATAAAAAACGCATTTTATGTTTTCCCATACAGTTGGTTCCCTTTGAATTTTGCTGATATTTTCTTTAGCTGAACAGAAACTTTTCAATTTGATGTAGTCCCATTTGTTGATTCGTTCTTTTATTTCCTTTGACCTTGTATGGGGAAACATAATTGCCAATGATACCTCAGACAGGGGTTTGATCTCCAAAATATATAAAGAACTAATGTGACTCAACACCAGGGAGACAGACAGCCCAATTGAAAAAGGGCAAAGGACCTGAACAGACAACTCACTGAGGAAGATATATAAAGGATCCAGAGGCATATGAAATAATGCTCAATATCACTAGTCATCAGAGAGATGCAAATTAAAACCACAATAAGATACCACCTCACACCTGTCAGAATGGCAATCATCAACAAATCAACAAACAACAAGTGTTGGCGAGGATGCGGGGCAAAGGGAACCCTCATACCCTGTTGGTGGGAATGTAGGCTGGTGCAGCCACTGTGGAAAACAGTATGGGGTTTCCTTAAAAAACTAAAAATGGAACTGCCTTTTGATCTAGTGATTCCACTACTTGGACTATACCCAAAGAATCCTGAAACACCAATTCATAAGAACCTATGCACACCTATGTTCATAGCAGCACTATTTACAATAGCCAAGTGCTGGAAACAGCATAAGTGCCCATCAGTGGATGACTGGATCAAAAAACTTTGGTACATTTACACAATGGAATTCTATAGAGCAGAAAGAAAGAAGGAACTGGTACCCTTTGCAACAACTGGAGAGTATTATGCTTAGTGAAATAAGCCAGTCAGTGAAGGACAAATATCATACGATCTCACCCATTACAGGACAATAATGAACAAAACTAACAACAAGCAAAACAGAACCAAATATATGAATACAGTGAATAGGCCTTCAGTGGTCAGTGGGAAAGGGGTTGGGGGAAGGGGGGAGGCAGAGGCAGGGATGGGGAGCAGCTTAGACAAGAACCTAGTATAAAGGAACCATGGACATGGACAACAGATGGGATTGACTTTGGGGGGAATGGGTGGGTAGGGAGAGGGACAGAGGGGAGCAAAAAGGGGATGGATGTAATACAACAACAATTTAAAAAATGCATTTTATAAACATGCATTTTATTTTAAAACTTTATAAAAGTAACTCAGACTTACCATTATATGTTCATTGGAACTTTTGAACAATTGCCCATGTAAATATGTATATTATCTAATAAAAATTAATTAAAAGTTGGTCTTTGTGTTTGTACATGGGAAATACCCTCCTTTATGAACAAACTTCCCATTTACAGAGTCTTTTAAAATTTACAAACAGATTTCATGAAAATAATGGAAGGTCATCTAGCATTGGGGCAGGGTATTCATCTTTGGATAAGCAATTAAAACAAACAACAACCTAGAACAGTTTTAAAAAGATTAAAAAAGAGTCTACCCTTAGGTGAATTTACTTTGCAGCAAATGAAATTTTGTGTACTTTTCCTTAAAGTGAGCCTCTCCTTCCCATCCCAAAATATATGGGCTTCAGGCCCCTGAAAACTTGGCTTTGCCCACCTGTTACAGGGTGGAAGAAGGCCATCTCCAGATTTCCTACAGCCTGCGGTGTGGGGAATGGTGGATGAGATTCAATAAAGCATGGCCATTTTCCTCCAAGCGCCAAGAAAATAGGAGGGGCTTTACCCATAGAATAGTGACAGAAAAGCTTGCGGGGTTGAGTGACATTCTGCCAGTGGCCAGGACTGGTTACCATGCCCATGACTACGAGGTTGCTGGTTCGGTTCCTGGTCGGGGCACATGCCTGGGTTGCAGGCCTGGTCTCTGGTTGGGGGGTATGTGAGAGGCAACTGATCCATGCATCTCTTGCACATTGATATTTTTCTCCCTTCCTTTCTCCCTCTCTTCCTCTCTCTGAAAATAAATAAATAAAATCTTTGCAGAAAAAAAAATTTCCTAGATGATTCTGATATAAATCAAGGGGTGAGAACCATGGTTCAACAATGCCAGTAGGTATTAATCACAAATCCCATGTGAGGACAATGTCACAGGGATGGAAGGATTAACCCATGTTGGGGACCATTTCAGGAGGCAGATCAAGAGAGAAATGATTATCCATAGAGCAGTGGTTCTCAAACTGGATCATACATCACAGTACCCTGAGGGGCTTGCTAAAACCCCAGCCCCACAGTTTCTGAATCATTAGGTCTGGGCCCCCAAAACTGGCATGTCTGACAAATGCTAATGTTTTGGGTCTGGTAGCACACTTTGTTCCTGGTGCAAGTCTTGGCTCTGAGAAGTGTTGTTAGAAATGTGGAAAGAGTGTGAGTCTAGGAGGCAGAGAACAGACATGGTTCCATTAACCACAGAGCCCCGGATCTCCACTGCTGAGTTGTCATTCATAGCCCTCAGTGGGGACCCCGTGAACCCCGAGACCAGCCAAACAATCTGTGGCAGCTGTTTTCACCAGGCTTTGACCAGGATTTGATGTATCAAATCACTTTACAACAATGAGCAAACCCCAGTTATTTCCAGTCTGAGCATATAAAGAAGTTTACAAGAGAAAACACAACAAAACACATCGGTCACTCAGTTACTCTGAGAACAGACGACTCTCAGTGGCAATGCATGCACAGATTAATTAGGAGGAAATAGGGGCAGAGCAAACAACCAGCAGAAGAGCAGAGGGGCTCTTTAACAACCTGCTGAAAGCCCAGGAAACTTTCTGCCCAAAAGCCTGGCAGCAGATCATGCTGTCACTGGCTCATTAAGTGGAAGCTAACATTTTGGGGAAAGAATAGATAGGAAGCAAGAAAAAACGTGCTCACGCAAGGGGACTGGGAAAATCTACCAAGTGGGACAGAGCTTACAGAGCTAGAAGCCCACAACCAAAGGTTCTATACCTGAAATCAGGAAGCCCCTGAAAGATGAGTATCTTTTGGATCCTGGGAACAAGATCTCATGTTCAGGGTGGAAGAGATGATTCCTGAAGGCTATTTTAGCTCTTAGTTCCAATGACCCTCTGGATGTTGGACCCTCCTGTTTCATTGGTCTATAAGATTTCTTTTCCCCCATTAACCAAGCATTTGGGTAGGAATATAGTGAACAACAACAACAACCAAAAAAAAAAAAAAAAAAAAAAACTATAAAAAAAAAATTTAATGAAATTTCATGGCAAAGTTTATGAGGAAGAAAAGTTGTTACAACTGTTATACCTGAATAGGAACAAATTTGTGTAACAAATTACTATATTGAAAAATGGGAGTGGGTGGTAGATTTCTGATCAAGATGGAGGTATAGGTAGATACGCTTCGCCTCCTTGTGCAACCATAGAAAGAACTACAACCAGATCTTAAAAACAAATACAACCAGAACCATCAGAAAATTGAGCTGTATGAAGGTCCAAACAAACAAGGATTTAAAGAAGCTACATTCATCTGGACAGGTAGGAGGGGTGGAGTCAAAGAGATGGGGCAGAGAGGTGGTGGGGCTGGGACAAGCCATTGTAGCAGTAGTGATGGAACAGATGGCCCCACATTCACGTGAGGTGGATATAAATCAGGAGGAATAGCCTGGGAGTGAGGGATACCAGACCCAAGTCAGACAGTGGCGTCCAGGGTTCCGGCACCGTGAAGATAAACCCCCATTACCTCAAGCTATAAAAACCAGTGGGGTTGGTGTGGCAGAAGAAACTGCCAGATTTTCACCACTTAAAGGGCCTGCCTGGTCTTAGAACATATGCAAACCCTGGGAGAGCAACTGGAAGGGTGCCAATCACATATGGGAAGGGGTGAAATGACTTGAAATGAGGCAAAAGCTGGGCAAACTGCCAGAAGCCAGGCCACAAAATTATCCTGAGTCCCCCACTACAAACAGAGCCACAAAGCAGTGAAACAGGTGACCCCACCCTGGCAATTACCTAAGACTCCACCCCAAACAATTTACAGGTGCCTTTGCTGTGAAGGCCATGCTACTAAGACAGGGAGTAAACACAGCTCTACTTAATACACAGAAACAAACACAAGGAAGCTTCCAAATTGGGGAAGCAAAGAAATAGGGCCCAGATGAAAGAATGGAACAAAACCCAAGAAAAAGAACTAAATGAAACAAAGATAGCCAACCTATCAGATGCATAATTCAAAACACTGGTGATAAGGAAACTCAGAGGATTCAAAGTACTGCAAAAAATAAAAGAAGAAATGAAGGATGTACAAAGTGAAATAAAGAAAACTATAACAGGGAATCAACAGGAAGTTGGAATCAAAATCAATGATTGGGAACAAAAGGAAGAAATAAACATTCAAACAGAAAAAAAGAAGAAATAAGAATACAAAAAAAAAAAAAAAAAAAGGGAAAGGTTTAGGAACTTCTGGGACAACTTTAAAATATACCAACATCTGAATCATAGGGGTGCCAGAGGGAGAACAAGAGGAACAAGAAATTGAAAACTTGTGTGAAAAAATAATGAAAGAAAACTTTCCTAATAGGTGAAGGAAATAGGCATACAAGTCCAGGAAGCACAGAGTCCCAAACAAGTTGGACCCAAAGAGGACCACACCAAGACACATCATAATTAAAATGCTAAAGGTTAAGGATAAAGAGAGAATCTGAAAAGCAGCAAGAGAAATGCAAAGAGTTACCTATATAGGAGTTCCCATAAGACTATCAGCTAATTTCTCAAGAGAAACTCTGCAGGCAAGAAGGGACTGGCAAGAAGTATTCAAAGTGATGAAAAGCACAAACCTGTATCCTAAATTACTCTATCCAGCAAAGCTATGATTTAGAATGGAAGGGCAAATAGAGTGCTTCCCAGACAAGGTAAAGCTAAAGGAATTCATCATCACCAAGACATTGGTATATGAAATGTTAAAAAGACTTATTTTTAAAAAGGAAGAAGAGCAAGACAATGAACGTCAAAATGATGACAAACTCATAGATCTCAGCAGCTGAATCTCAAAATCAAAAACAAAACAAACTAAGCAAACAACCAGAACAGGAACAGAATCATAGTTATGGAGATCATTTGGAGGCTCATCAGCTGGGAGGGAGAAGGGGGAGAATAGAGGAAATAGTGCAGGGATTAAGAATCATAATTGGTTGGAACAAAAATAGGCAGGGTGATGTTAAGAACAGTATAGAAAGGCTCTGGCTGGTGGCACAGTGGATAAGGCACTGGCCTGTGAACCCAAAGGTTGCTGGTTTGATTCCCAGCCAGGGCACAAAACCAGGTTGCAAGCCAGGTCTCCAGCCAGGTCCGCTGCTGGAGGCAGGTGAAAGGCAACCATACATTGATGTTTTTCTCCCTCTCTGCCTCTCTCCCTTCTCCTCTCTCTAAAAATAATAAATAAAAATCTTTAAAGAAATAACTGAATAAATTAAAAAAAATAAAGAATAGTATAGGACAGGATGAAGCCAAAGAATTTACATGCATGGCCCATGGCCATGAACTAAGAGAGGGGGAACGGCTGGAGAGAAGGCAGGTACCAGGCAGAGGAGGGCAAAGGGAGGTTAGGGTCAGAGAGCGCAGTCGTCACCAATGATACATCGGTGCCAAGGCTTTCTGTCCCTGCCATCTTCTCTTCTCTGTGCAGTGGGTGGTCCAACTAGGTATAGATACACATGAAACTAGAGAGAGAATCACAGCCCATGATGTCTGTGGTTACTAATTAACACAGGGCAGAGGAATTAGATTTGCTGGTGGATATCTAAGAATTCTCTGATGTTCTGTTGAGTCCCATCTTCTGATGGTTAAATGCCTGTTTTAAAACAGGAAGACTCGCTCCCCAAACTAACACATGTTTAGTCTGTCATCATTATGCCTGTCCTAAACTCATGATTTCACTGGGAATTCAAGGCCTGGTTTTGGCGGTGGTGCGTGGCAATAAGGATCAGTGTTTCAGGTGCTTAATGTTCCTGTGTCTTTAAACCTTGCTCTAAGTAAAATGCTTTATTTGTACTACCTAAGTGTTTACCGCTAGGTGCTCCGTTAGGGAAGTCCTGTTGAGCTCCAGTTGTGTGGGAAAGCAGGCTGGTATTTGTCTTCAGCAGGTGGATGGGAGGTGGGCTCTTTGGAGCCTAGTTTATTTACTCAGATGGCACTGCCCACCCCCAGGTGTCCCTAGTACTGATGTTACTGGCATGACCAGCCTAGGAAAACTAAGTCCCAGCTAAGGCCAAGGTACTTAAAGTTGGAAAGGGACATGTATATGAGGGATGAAAACTCAAGTAGGTGGCAAGTGTGTGTTCCTTTCATCAGGATCTATTTGAATACAAAACAGTGTTTATGGCATTCCCCCCACCCCCCAAATGAAAGCTTTGGTTTTCAAAAGGGGTTATACGCCTTTCATCTGTGTTTCTGCTGGTGTTCTACTTTCTGATCCATTACTTTCATCTTTGAAACCTGTTATTGTGACGCTTGTCTCCATATAACCATCACTCAAAGCGCTTTTTACTCTTTGGCTTGGAAGTGCTTCATATCAAGCAATTTGAATTATTTTATTTGTAGTGACCTCATATTTGAGAGTCACGCAAGATGTACTGTGAAATCCAATGTCTGAAGATAATCAGTACCTCCGTTCAATTTTTTTTCTCTAGGTGAACACGACAGTGAGGATTCCCAAGGGGGTGGTGGAAAGCTGGCAAAGCTGGTACATACCCAATGCTGGGTCCCTGGGGAGAGGGCAGGAGAGGGGCTTGGGAGAGTGGCGGGGGGAACATCAATACAGGCTTAGTCTTACGGTAGAGAAGAGACCTGATGTTTTTTTTTCCTTTTCCAGTGAGAGAAGGAGAGTGGCTCATCAAGGGAGAAAAGGTAAAGGACTTTGGAGGTAAAGGTCAGTCCCCTGACACTGTGTGTGTGTGTGTGTAATTGTAATAAGCAAAGGAAGGGGTTTGGGGTAGGTGAGGAGATGATGTTTCTGGGCCAGTCCACATGTTTTCATTAGGTGAGAAACTACCAACTGTCCACCCTTTTCTCTTCCCGTTCTCACACACAACGCAGACTGGCACTGAGCCTCACCTGAGTTGTTAAAAAATTAGATCATTGCCACAGCCCCCCCACCTGGGTTTGTATGTTTTGGTTGTGAGAGATGCCGGCCCAAGACACTGGATGCTTCCCATCTCTCCTTCCCTTGTCCCCACCCCCACCCAGTCCCTTGTCTGAGATGACCCAGTGGGGGTACCTGCTTCCAGCCCAGTGGGGAATCACAGCCTAGGGGTCTGTCCTCTGCTCTTTGTCTTCATGGTTACAGTGCCCTGCAGGTAGCAGGAGGAACCAGCTCTTTGGAGCTGCCCTGACCATCTGCTCTCGGGGGTGAGGATCTGGCTTGTGTCCCTCTTTCCAAAGTGTCTGCTGAAGTATAGTGAGAGCACAGAGCTTTTTGTGACCCCTTGAGTCACATTAAAACTTCTTTGTATCTCAGAGTCCTCTACATTTGTGATCATACCACTAAAGAGGCAGGACAGGTACTAAAGGTGGGTGTTCAGGGAAGCTGAGCCCCTTTTCCAGAGTCACAGAGCCCATTGGAATGGGAACCCAGACTGCAGGCCCCACCAGCATTCTTTGCTCTGAGTGAGTGGCTGCAGGGACCCTGACGTAAATGACACATGATTCCCTCCCACTGCATTGGTCAACGGAAGACAAAGACAAAGCAGCCAGGTAGGGAGGCCCCTGGCAAGTGTGTCTCATCTGTCCCTGGGAACTGGCCCTTGGCTTCCTCTCTGGGTAATAGCCAGAGGCCCCCAGTGTGGCTCTAGCAGGGTCCCTGCTGGGAGGAGGTGTTGGAACCAACTTGGATTCTCCTACAAGGACTTTGAAAGTAAGGATGAGTCTGCAGCATCCTGGGAGCCACCTGGGAGTATAGGAATGACTCAAGAATTTTTGCAAGTGCTAATGAGTACCAAGAATAACCCGGCTGACCTGTCTCAGTAGGCAGGGCCCAGCGAGGAGCAGAGGTGGGCTGGGCCTTGGAGAGGTTCCCAGGCCTGCTCCCTCTGTCTGGGCCTGCAGGGCCAGGCCACAGCGGGCTCCCATCAGGACTGTCTAGGAGGCAGGATACTCTGGGGCAGCCTCTGGGCCATGGCTGTGCCCCTCTCACAGAGGAGAGGGAAGACAAACACTGCCTTGCAGACAAGAAAACCAAATTGGTAATTACCCTGCTCCACAGAGCCTTGCCTCTAACATGCTGCCCTGCCCGAGTTTATTCCTCCCATGCTTAGAATTAATTTGTCTTAGTGGGAACAGAGCTGGGGATGGACATTATTTTTTTGGCTTTGATCTGGGGCCCAGTCAGGGAGGAAGTATGTATGTGCATGTGTGTGTGTATGTGTGTGTGTGTGTGTGTGTGTAAACCAATGAGATGGCTTACAGACAAGGCAGAAAGTGAAACACTGGTACCAACTATTGAAGATGGAGACAAAAATTTGGCTGGGTAGCTCAGTGGGTCAGAGTGTATTCCACTGTGCCAAGGTTGTGGGTTTGATTCCAGGTCAGGGCACATGCAAGAACCAATGTATGTATGCATAGATAAGTGGAACAACAGGTTGATTTCTCTTTCCTTCCCTTCCTCTTTCTCTAAAATCAATAAATTTTTTTAATTTTTTTTTTTTAAAGGACATACAAGAGTTTTTATGATAAGCACTACACATGGATCTGTTTTGGTGGGGTGGGGATGGTGCCAGAAGGACCCATCTTGCCTGGACTTAAATTCTTCCATTCATTCAATCCATCAGTCATGTAATTCACTCATCAACATTTATCTAGCACCCACTATATGCCATGAACTATGTGTAGGCTGGACAAAGGCCCAGCCTCTTTCTTCTTTTTGTTTTTTTAATTTTTTTTTAAAGATTGCATTTATTATTTCCAGAGAGAGAGGAAAGGAATGAGGCAGAGAGAGAGAGAAACATCAGCGTATGGTTGACCTTCACCTGCCTCCAGCCACGGACCTCGCTGGAGACCTGGCTTGCAACCTGGTTATGTGCCCTGGCTGGGGAATTGAACCAGCAACCTTTGGGTTCTCAGGCTGGTGCCTTATCCACTGTGCTACCAGCCAGGGCCCAGCCTCTTTCTGACTTCACAGTGCTCACAATCCTCCAGGGAAGGTGGAAATATAAACAAACAGAAACAAATATAATAAATATAGTGTGAAACATCTAAGAAACAGGTAAAAAGATGATGGAAGCAAAGGGAAGGGTAGGCCTTATTCTGGGCACAGAGGGATGTCATTTGGCTCTGGCCTGGATGAGGTATGGACATCAGATAGGCAAGAGAGGGGACAGGTGAGTGTGACACATTTCAGGACTTCCCGGAGCAGGCCTGGGTCGTGAGGAAAACAGTGGCCGGTAGGTGTGGAGGAGTGGACAGAGCAGGGCATGAAACTTGGAAGGAAGAGTGAGAATCTGGAGTTGGAAGGGAATTTGGACCAGGGAGAGGAAGAAGCACCTAATAAGGTCAACGTGAATGAAAGGCACTGAGGCTGCCAGAGTTCAAATCCCTACTCGCCATCTACCAGCTCTGTGACTGGGGACAAGTTCCTTTGCTTCTCTAACTTGTTTCCACACCTCTGGGGTGGGTGACTGACTATTGGCAGGGGACCTTTACGTGGACTGGTAGTTGAGCACTTGGTGGGATAATTGCCAGAGCCCTCAGGAAATGTTAGCTTTTATTGCTGTTATTATTCCGGTCCATCTCTGGGTTTTTGCTTTGAAGTGATCCTTGCATCTTGCTTTGACCTCTCTTTTGCCAAAAAGGCCACCTCCGCCCCTGCCCCTCGTCACCTCACACCTGGAGCTCTGCATATCTATGAAGCTGGTTTTGCTGGCTGGCTTTCTTCAGGCCCCAAACAGAGTCCCCTCAGCATTACGTTCCAGTCACTTCCTTGGTCAAAAGCCTTGACGCTCCCTGTTTCTGAGAAGCACCAATCTGGCTTACTGTCGCCTTATGGAGGAGAAAACTGAGGGCCACAGAGGCTAAGTGACCAGGCCATTCCGAACAGCTGTGTGGCACAGGGCCTTGGGTCTCCTGACCCCTTCTGACTCCTCCCCCTCTTACAGGCTGCCCTGTTTTCCCCATTTTCCTACTCTGGGGCCCTACTATTTCCCCAATCCAGAGCTTCTCCAGATGCTCCCTGGGTGATGCGGTAGCAGGGTGGAAATGGACCTGCACAGCTGTGCACTGGGTTGCTTTGAGTCTGCCACCCAGCCCTGCCCCTTACTAGCTGAGTGACTTTGAACAAGAAAGGTAACTGTCTGCATTTCCTAATTCCTGAGATGTCATAAGAACTCCTGCAGGAGGGAGTGAGGGTGGCACAGGATTATAACCTAAGTGGGGGGCTTGGTAGAACGGTGTCTGGTACACAGTACAGGACTCAGAAATGGTGAAACCTCTTCTCTCTGGTCAGGTGCTCTCGGGAGCCCATCTGGACTGCTCACCACACTGCCTCCCATTTAGCCCTTCCTCTCTTTTCCATTTTTCACCCGCCCAGTCACCCTGATGGCTCAGCACCCCCTTCCCCATGAGTTGTTCTCTACCTCCTAAATTCCCCAAACCCCTAGACTACTGCTTCTCATTGAGTGTTAGAACTTCGGGGAAGGGCCAAAACCTTATCTCAGAACTGTGTTTTGAATGTCCTTAAAGACAGAGCAGCCAGGCTGTTGCTGAGCCAAGCCTCCGGGGGCTGAGAGGTTTGGGGTATTTTGGAATAGGCTTGGGTGGCGCTCGTCAGGAGCTGAAATGGCTTCCAGAACAGACTGCGTAGTGCTATCCTCAGACCTTCCACGAGCGGGCTTGGAAGCAGATAGGCCAGACCCGTAAAGCCTTGCATGGGAGCCCTCCCTGGGAAGCCCAAGAGTGATTCTCCCCTCTTAGGAAAAAAGAAGGTCAGTTCTTGTTAGCTGTGGGCCAGCAACACCACAGCTGACTATTGCTCTGATTTCAGAGGAACCCGGGGGCCCTGCCCAGGGCCATTATGGCCCTCATGCCAAGGAGGAAGCCTTGTACTTGCACAGGGTCTGTGAGGCTGTACGCTGATGCTGAGTCTCCCTGAAGGGTAAATGGAGCTGGAATCTGTTCTAGTTCAGGTGTCCTTGGGAAGTGGGTGTGGATTATCCAGTTCCTTCCTGTGGCAGCCACAGGCGCTGCACAGAGCCCAGGGCTGGTTTTCTGCCTTTACTGCAGGCCACGTCCAATTTGGGGAAATGTTTATTTGTTTTTTCATAAGCAGAAAAATCTACTAATGTGTCTAAAGGGAATACAAGACACCTGTTTGCTGGCGGACTCTCTTCTTATTTATTTTTTCCGTTTTTAGGTGTACACAGGACTTCCTCTAGAAACTGGTGGTTTCCTGAGAACATGGATCAAGCCCAGGACTGCGTCATTTCAGCTCTGATTTTATTCACGTGTTTATTGTTAACTCGTTAAAAGGGACCCCAAAGGAAAAATCTGCAATGAAGCAGTTTTCCAAAAGCTTTGCCACAAGGCTTTCACTCAAAGTTGGCAAAAGACTAAAATACAACCGCACCCACAAATATTCGCCCCCTCAGGGAGAACTATCCAAAGGAGGGTTTCTAAGAAGACACTTTCTGTGTCACTTCCCACTCACTGGAAAATGCCAAAGGTCGGGCTTAGATTTTTGACTAGGTTTTCCAGCAGTCTTCTCATGCAGAGAGAGGCCAGCCCCACCTCCTGTTCAGCAGGCCATCGGCTTTCAATGGCAGAAAGATGTTCTAGTCCCAGCACAATTAGAAAACACCTCTCACCTAGAACACATGAAGTGAATATCCCATCTCTCTCCTGTATTGCTTCATAGCCAAAGGGAAGTTTATAGCTTTTTCTGCACCCTGCGATCTCTTTGTTTTTTTAAAGGACTCATTAGAAAAACAATGAAGCCATGGATGTAGGGTCCTCAGTAGTGTTGTTGAAAACCATCTTCTAAAGACCAGAGACATGGTTGGCTAAGGGCTCTTTTCAGAAGGTGTCCTAACCCTATTCTATAGGGACACTGGGGTCAAGGACAAGGAGTAGGAGTGGTACTGAGACAGAAACAAATGATACTTGGTATATAATTCCTAGGGCAAAAGGATGGCTCAGAATCTACTGGGAAGAGCTTGGACACAGCAAATTGTTTGATTTTTGAGCTTTTTTCCTGGTGAAAGGAAACCTAGGGTGTTATTTGGCTCTGGGGGAAAGCCGATCTACAAACTGAAGGCATGCAAGGCAGAGAGCTTAGAGGTGTGAAACCTCCAGTGGGACTTCTTCTTGGGAAGGTATCATCCTAGATGTTTTGACATGGAAAAACAGAGCCAGGCATGAGGACAATCTCTCTGCTCTAAATGGTAACAATAACATGTACACCAATGCAGAGAGCAATTCCAGTTGTCCTGGAGGCTTGTTTTCACCTGCCCGGGTGGGGTTATACTTGCACGAGGTGGGGGGACATGGTGTGGGAGGCTCAGCTGTTGGCGGAACCATAGCACAGGCTGACCTTGCTCGTGGGTGCTTATTTCCCAACTTCAAATGTTGGTTTATGAGCATCACATTTAGTAAGCTCTTCCTGATGGCACCGTTTCAAATTGTACTTTCCTTTGAAGAGGCATGGCACAAGATATATGGGCACACAGTTTTCTCCAGAAGTTCTCACCCCTGTAGGAGTAAAAAACTGAAATAGGTACTTATTTAGGTTTATTTTTTTTAAGCTCTTCAGCTACTGGGGACAGCAAGGACTATTGCCATTTAATTTTTGTGATTACCTAGGTCATGAAAATGTATTTCTTTATCCCTACAGATGCTCCTGATCAGAAGAAACATAAACTGATATGTCCCCTGTACTCCAGGAGCATGTAATTTAAGACTAATAATATGGCGTATACACAGAGAGAAGTGCAGAAAATACCCAAAGTGCCAGCATCAGTAGCAGGATGAAGATCTCAGACTTTGGCCCAGGAGGGAGAGGAAAAGAATTGTGTGGAGCAGAGAGGCTGCTAGCTATTTAAGTGCAAGATAAAAACTCTTACCTTATACACAGTTTGCTCAAATACCGTACGTGAGGAGAAAATGACCAAGGCAGTGTTTTTAGTCCTTTTGATTAGCTAATGGGGTTACCTGGCTGACTTGGCAACTGAAGGTAACAATACAGGTGACTGATCACCAAAAGACAAGGCCTTCGTTTTACCAAGACTTTAGCGAGAGATCATGCAACATGGTGGAGGGCGCCCGGAGGATGACTCCAGATCAGTGCGATTTGCAGAGGGAAAAATGTACTTCTATTGTCGTTCTGCCCTGGAGAAGGCAGTAGTGGTATATCATAAGCTGGGTAGCTTATGGCGTTTCTGCTTTCTGCAAGTAAGCTTTGGAAATGATTAGAATATTCCAGGCTCTAATTCCCTGGGGCCTGCTCAGTTTACATCACTCAGCAGCACACCCTGGGCGCATCTGGCAGGACTCAGATGATGAGAACCGAGATGCCGGGCCCTGGGTATCATCTCTGCTAGAGATGAGTCCCCACTCACCTAGCTCTGCGCTCTTGGGTATGCTGCTTGATCTCCTTAGAGTCTGTTTCCTTATTAGTAAGGGAAGTGAGTTGGGCTAGATATTCTCCAGGATCCTTTCCAATTTTCCAATTCTATGAACCAGGTACACTTTAAAAAATGTATACATTGCCCTGGCTGGTGGCTCAGTGGATAGGCGCCAGCCCATGAACCCCAGTGTCGCTGGTTCGATTCCCCAGCCAGGCAGGGCACATAACCAGGTTGCAAGCCAGGTCTCCAGCCAGGTCTGTAGCTGGAGGCAGGTGAAAGGCAACCATACGTTGGTGCCTCTCTCCCTTCCTATCTCTAAAAATAATGAATAAAATCTAAAAAAAAAAAACAAAACAAAAAACAAAAAACTGTACATCTTCATTTGGGAAAATAGCAGTGACGATGCCCTGAAAAGACAGAGGCTCTCTTGTTTGTTCCCAATTTGTTCTGCCTTTGTGAGTGTGGAGGGAAAACATGTACCAACTGTCCTTATGGGAGAAAAGAGAAGACACCTACCTGAGGCTAAGGGTGGGGGCTGACCTCCTGTGCGAACGGAGCTACTTGAGGCCCATGGGACTTGGTGGGGGTAGGTATCAGTGGTGGTTACCACGTGCTCCTGTAATCCTCCCAGGACAGGGGGTCACCCCTAGTCTCCACTACTCCCCTCCTCAATGCCTCCTCTCCAGAGCCCCTGAGCCTCATCCAGTAGTTGTGCTCTGTCCCTGGCTATGGCTTCAGGCTTAGCCCAGTGCTCTAGGTTCCCTGCTTTACAGCCTTCATACAAAAATTTTTATTTTTTAACGATTATCAAAGTAATATACAACACTTCAGGAAAATAGGAAAAGCGTTAAGCAGGAGAATAAAATCAGCTATAATCCTGTCGCCCAGAGCTATTTTCATGTAAGTGCATTTTCTTCTAATGTATTTTATTTTCTCCTTAGCATGAATACACAAATTTTGTTACCTGCTTTTCTTTTTGCACAACCTCGTGGCATATGTCCATGTCACTTAATATACCTGGCCCCACTTCATCTCCCACTGCTTCCCAGTGCTGGCCCTCTCCTCCCGGTAGCCCTGACCAAGTCAGGATGTTCCCAATGCCACACATTTGCCAGTGCTATTTACCTTCCTGAAGTGCAATCATTTCTCTTTCATCTTTAGTCCTAAGATTTCTTAGGGTCCTGTGTCCTCCATGAAACCTTCTAGAACACCTCAAGGGGCTCTTCTGATGGTCTCTCCATCCCTGATGATGTGCTCTGGACCATGCCTCTGGTCCTTAATGTGTGCTGCTCTGGACAGTTAGGTCTCTCTTTATGTAGATGCCCCCCAGATAGTGGGAAATATTTAACGACTAGACTCCTGGAAAAAATGTATATATGTATGTAGGTATGTATGTATGTAGTATATACATATGTGTGTATATATGTGTGTGTATGTGTATATGTATATATACACACAGTACATACATACCTACACATATTCATACATATTGTTATTAGATATTTTATTAATACAAAAATGTGTATTACACAAAAAATAAAATATCTAATACTCTTTATTGTAAACTCTATATAGCAATTGATCCTCACAGAAAGCTATTGGTGATTTTGCTGAACTTTTGTTCATCATTAGCCAACCCATCATCTCAAATGATGATACGAGTGCCGGATGATATTTTAATTTATATTAAAGAGTAGGACAAAAATAATGCTGGAGATGTGTTTCAGAACTTTAATCATTTAGCAATGACATGAGCTACTTCTTTGCTGTATCCTATAATAGTTTTTGAGTCCTGGAAGAATAATTCCTCAATTTTTGGGTGCTATTTACAATGGGAACAACTACAGATGAAATACAGTTTTGAGCATAATCTTTATTATGAACATTTTCCCCATGGCTTTCTTAAGTCTAGACCAGGGCCTGCAATTTATGGCCTGCCAAATTTGGCTCACCAGCTGTTTTTGTAAATAAAGTTTTATTGGAGCACAGCCGTGCCAGTCTGTTTATATGCTGCCTGTGGCTGCTTCTGTGCTGCAAGGGCAGACTTGAGTAATTGCAACACAGACCATACGACTCACAACGGGGAAAAATATTTACTAGCTGGCTCTTTATAGAAAAGTTTTGCTTATCTTTTCTCTGCACAGGCAACAAAACAATAAATCAAATCCTGATTAATTTTATTTATTCATGTGAAATAAATTTATAGTGTATACCAATTTCCATGTGCAAATATAATCATCATGGTTGCTATTAAGCTACCACAGTGATGTTACTAATAGGAGTTGGAAAGAGATGCACTTTAGTTCATCATTATAAAGTATTTCCACCATAAACGTTAATAAATGACAGTAATCCTAAAAACAGATATAACAATAAGATGTAGTAAAATAATTAGGAACAGAGCTTTGAATATTTATTACTGTGTTTCTGACATAATTTATTTTAGTTGTAAGGTTTTATAACTTAATTTGTTTTTTAAATATTTTTATTATTTTTAGAGAGGGGGTAGGAAGAGAGGCAGAGAAGGACAGAGAACAGGTCTTAATTTTTAAATAATGGTGGTATTTAACAATCAGCATGCAAAATTCTTGGAAAAATTTAAATAACAGCTGTACTTAATAATCGGCTTGCAAAATTCTTGAAAATTTAACAACTGGCTCTGTCAAGAGTGAACGCTTTGACCTTTCATGGGGAAATATGATCCTAGCTCATCTGGGTGGCACCCACTGAATGCCAGCCCTGGGGGAAATTCTGCCCAGAACAAGGCATGCGAGGGTCTCATGCTAGTCATAAGCCTTCATTCATAAGTGTGTGGCTAGTCTTAAGTATGTGGCAGAAGCTCTGACCCCTCTATGGATTAGAAAATTGTCATGCACTCTGGCCGCTATGCAGAGTATAACCATGAACCTCCCTCACCCCGAATGTGTGGAAATGAGTCATTCTGGGCAGAGTCATCTCTGCAGCCCAGATGGTGGCCTGACCTTGCATGAACTGGGCTGGATATTTTATGGGGCTAGAGCACAGGGTCTGTCAGCCAGTCAGTCCTATCAGCTCATGCCCAACTTTCTGCCTTCTAAGTACTAACTTATATTCCTGCCCTCTCCCCAAAAGGGGCTAGCTGACTAAAGTTAATTCAAGGTTTCTGGGGTCATGTGGCCTTGACCTGGGAAGAAAATGATTCAGACCCATGGTCTGAACCAGTTGGTGTTTTCTCTAAGGAAACCTGCCTTAAAGCCTCCATAGTCAGCTGCTTGGTAGCCTTGGAAACAAGGTGTTTTTCTGGCTAATTGCTCTAAGTTTGCCTCAAGCTGCTGTAGACAAGTGTTGCTGAGGCATCTGCATGAAACAGCAGGGAAGAGAACAGGTTCTCAGGACCTGCAGGGCTGGGTTTCTACTCAGCAATTACTACTAGGCTGTGTGACCTTGGGCTTCTCACTTAACCCCTCTGAGTCTGTTTCCTTGTAAGTTAAATGCCTCACAGGATCATTGATTGTGAGGCCACCTGAGATAATCTATACGAGAACAGGTGGCAAAAGAGGACACGTGAACAGGACTGGCACTAGACTGTGCTGGAAATACCAAGTGTGACGTGAACCCACACTCTCTAAAGATATAGGGCCAGATTCCCCCAACTCCTGGGCTCCACCAAAATCAGGCCCGGTTACCACCCCTCCCCTCCCCTGGGCCATGTAGAGGGAAGTGGGAGAAGGAAGGAAAGGAATTTACTCGGCCCTTCCCATGTGACTCTCATCTTGTGGTCAAGTTGGGGGCATCTGTCAGAATCATTTACAGAGGCTGAAGGGTGAGGGTGCCTGCAGAAGGCAGCACTGGTCTTGTTCCAGGCTGGATGTTTGCTGAGATGTTGAGACTCCTGGTCTCATCTGGTGGTGGGGATATGGTGATGGAGTTTTGGGGAGAGTCTGACATGTGTCCATAGGAGTTTGTGTGGATGTGAAGACAGGAGGCTCAGTCAAGGTGGGCAGAGACTGGGCAGTATGTCTGAGGGGTGGGATCCTCCTTCACCTCCGTTCCCTTTGGCTCTCAGAGGCTGAGGAAAGGCCCTAGTGGCTTCCGAGGCTCTGGAATGGAGAACGGAGTGGGAGCAACATGGACGACTGGAGAAGCCGAAGGTGGCTACAATTGTTCTTCCCTACGGTAGATGGAGTGGGTTCACACTAAGAGGCCCTCAGAAAGCCACGCGCACAGGGCCAGCTTGCAGCTCAGGCTACCAGCAGCAGATGGGCCCAGGCAGCTGATGAGCAGTTAGGATCTCTGTGTCCCCTACCTGTACCCCTCTACCAGCTCCCCCAGAGGGGTTAGGCCCTGCATGAGGGCAGCAATCCCAGAGCAAAGCCTGCTCTCTCACCCCACCCCATGGTGCCCCATTGGGAAGAGAATGGAAAGGGTGGGACTCTTCCCTCCACACTGCAAATCTCATCTTCTTGAATCTGCTCATGAAGGAGGGGAGAAAAGAAAAGTCAAATCAGACGGTGGCTTTAGAGTTACATAAAGTAAAAAGATGTTTAATACTAGAACTGACCGGAAGTTAAGAAATGTGCCCAAGACGCTTTTAAAGGATGGAAAAGTGTGACTTGATAGTAATCGGTTGAAGTCAAGGATGAGAGAAATACAAAGCCATTTCATGTTTATAGCCTACATTTAGACAGGTCAATAAACCTGTAAGGTAAGTCTTAGTTTTTATGGTAGACAGTCGGTTTGAACTAGGTGAACTGAATCAAATACATGAACAGAGCATTGGTTCTCAAACTTGTGCACTCATCAGAAGCACCCCGAGGGCCTGTGAAAGCTGCCAATTGGCTCCACACCCAGTTTCTGATTCAGCAGGTCTCGGGTGTGACAGAGAATTTGCATTTCTAGTGAGGTCCCAGGTGATGTCCATGCTGCTGGTCTGGGAACTACCATTTGAGAATCCCTATGGTATAGATTAGAGCCTCACTGGAGTGTGTTATTAACACAGCCTCGATCACAGGCCCCTGAACGTCCTTGTAAGCCAATAGAAAATGCTGATTATATTTATTTCAGTCTTCTATTTTTCCTGTAGGGAACGATGCTAGGAAGTTGCATTAGTCATCCTGTGTGTTAAAGTACCCACGGAAACTCTATTGTCCTGCAAAGGTTGGCCTGTAAATTCATCAGGATTTCCCTATACTCTTGAGGTCAGCTCCACCCAGGTAGATTAGCTGCTACAGCACACCTTTGAGCAGGGGCCCAGCGTGCAGCCAAGGGTGTGTAGGCAGGAACAGGGACAGCAGTCTGCTTACCCCTGTGCGAGCAGGACCCATCCATGCCTCCCCTCTCACAGCCACTGTGGTCTGGCTGACATATCCTCAGAGGAAATGCCTCTCCCACGGGGATCCTGCTCAGTCAGGGTTGGGGAGAGCTGATCTTACTCCAGGGATAGGCATGGGTCCCAAACCAGGCCAATCAGAGATCCCATCCTCTGGGCCACTGTCGTCTAATTAGGGGTGAGCCCCTGGCCCAGGGGAGTCCCCTCCTGAAGGTTCGAAAAAGGTATGTGATAAGGTATCATAATCTCTCTGGAATTTTGAGCTGTAAGGACTAAGGCCATCTGGGACTCCCAAGTGCCATCTTGAAGGGAAGGAAAGAGCAGAAGAGAAAGAGAGAGAGGCTGGGCAGTGAAAAGGGAAGGGGAGACAGAGAATTGAGACAGGGTGACTTTATTAGATGCATAGACCCTGCCATCCCCAAAGCCTGTATTTTGACATCCTTGTTATGTGATTAAATTTCTCTTTTGGCTTCAATTAATTTGAGTTGGATTTCTGTCCTTGAAACCAAAGGTCCCAACTAATACGTGCATTGGGTATCTCACCTGCCTTGTTCCATCTCAAAATGTGTTGATTTTTCTGCATCCCCACCATGCTCCCAGCCCTATGAGGTCAGGGCCCTTACTCTGGGATGCTCACCTCCAAGTAACAAATCCCAAGTGATAACTTGCCAAGCCCACTGGATTTTGATGGGAAAGGCTTGGGGCTATCCAGCTTCGGTGCACAGGGACTCTGGCACATTTCCTAGAGCAAGGCCAGCCTTATCACGTATAATGTAAGGCCCCTGATGCAAAGAAAAAGCTACGGTCTGCCTCCAGTGGCCTCCTGGCGGAAGTTCAACAGGGACTGTGCTCCTGCATTGCCCTGGGCACAATTTCACCTGCAAATCCTGACTATCACAGGGGAAACCTCTCAGGGAGGATTGAGTGTGAAGCAGCAGCATCACAGACTGTGTTAGAAACACCAGCATCTCCTTCCAACTGCCACCCAATAAAGTGATCACAACATCCGGGTAGCCAGACCACAGGACCCTCTTAGTAACCTAGGTATAACCAATCACCAGTGAATGGCCGGGGAGTCTCAGACCCACTCACACGTGGGTACATTTCCAAAATAGGTCCAACTTTACAGTGTATTAATGGAAAGTGACCTCCAACTATTTCATTAAAAAATTTTAAATCATATATTCCTAGGAAAAATTAATTAAAATTTCTCTTTGGATTTCGCTTTCTTTTTCCAGAGGGCCAACCATGGCCAGCTCCCTCATCCCTCCCTCCCATGGCCTCTCTGATGCATCCTCCTCATTGTGAGTGGGCCCCAGAACCAGGATCAGTATTAGCACCACCGGGGAACTCGTTAGAAATGCACATTTTTAGGTCTACTGAGTCAAGGAATCTGGGGTGGGGCCTGGAAATCTGTGTTTTAACAAATTCTCCTGGAATCTGTGCTTCAACAAATTCTCCTGGCAATTCTGATGCAGGCTCAAGTTTGAGAACCACTGTCAAAACCACTGACCCAAGTGATTCAGCTCCTGCCTTAGTTTCCACACCTCCCAGCCACACAGGAGGCCAGAAGTGTACAAGATGGGCCCACTGGGAGCTCCTCAAATAAGCCCCTTGGGCGTCCCCACTCTGGCCCCAGATTAAGTATTAGTGGCTTCAGCCCGTAATACAGGGGAAATTCTGCTACTAATTTCTCATCTTGTCATACTGGCGCCTGGACTGGGGAGACTAGCTCCTCTTGTCTCTGTCCTAGAATCTCAAAGACGTTAGCGTGTCCAAGGGGTGGGGGCCACATGGGGCTGACAATGCCAGACAAAACGGAATGAAGCAGAACAACAAATTCTCTCAGGGAAGAAATAAATGCACTTAAAAACCCATTCCTCCCAGTAACCCACATAGATTATAAAGGCACATTTATCTTTCAAAGTAAATAGCCATCAGTCCTGACGAGCGAGGAGACTTTCCAATAATGGCCAACACGTGTTGCTATTGACAATGATCTATAAATCTTCATTTCTCTGGGAGAAAACGTTGGGCAGCATTTTAATTCCAAGCCATCGGATGAGAAGGAGCAAGATTTACATCTGCTGTGGTTCTGAGTGGAGCATCCTTGGAAATACAACGCAACGGACATGGAGTTAAGCGCTGGCTGACGGCCTCCAACATGCTTCAGAGCACTCCATTACCCCCACGGGGAGCACGGCAGCTGAAACACGGAGCAGCTGAGCCTGGGGTGAGCAGCCATCTAGGAAGGACAAAGGCCCTTGCGGCTGCTACTGCTGCCCAGCCTCCCCCAGCCTGACTAATTGTGCCTGTCCACCCCAGTCAGAGCTCGAAGCACTGTCCCTCCCGTGGGCTCGGGAACCTGCCAATACCTCTCAGGAGGCGTCTTTTGCTTTTCTCCTTGGCATGCATGGCCAGTCCCAAGCTTGGTCTTTGCCTTCCAGGGGAGACAAGAGGCCTTTCTCCCACTGGTCCGTTTTTTGTGTCCAAGACTGAGGATAATGGGCTCCTACTACCATTCTGACATTTAAAAAAGGCATTTTAGCCCTGGTTGGTGGTGCAGTGGATAAGTGCCAGCCTGCGAACCCAAAGGTCACTGGTTCGATTCCCAGCCAGGGCACATAACCAGATTGCAAGCCAGGTCTCCAGCCAGCTCGGTGGTTGGAGGCAGGTGAAAGGCAACCATACATAGATGTTTCTCTCCCTCCCACCTCTCTCCCTTCCCCTCTCTCTAAAAGTAATAAGTAAAAAAAAAATTTAAAGAAATTTAAAATATATTTATTTATTTATTTTTAGAAAGAGGGGACGGGAGGGAGAAAGAGAAAGAAATATCAATGTGTGATTGCCTCTCACATGCCCCCAAGTGGGGATCCAGCCGCAACCTAGGCATGTGCCCTGATGGAAATCAAACCAGCAACCTTTTGATATGTAGGTTGGTACTCAATCCTCTGAGCCACACCAGCCAGGGCTAAATAAAAGACATTTTAGTTGCCATTGTTTATTTACCACTTGCTGGACATTGCTAAGTATTTTTACATACATTATTTCATTTAATCCTTTCTAACTTTTTGGCTTTGGACTAGTCATTTGACCTCTGTAAACCTCAGTTTTCTCATCTTTAAAATGGGGATAATAATAGCTTTCATTTGCTAGGGTTGTTGAGGGGAGGCCCTGGCACTTAGGAAAGCTGCCCCATAGCACTGACCAACCGATCCGGTATGTGTAGTGAAGTGTTGACCACTGAATTCCTGGGGTTTGAGCTGGGCATTCTGCTCAACACCTTTGGGCTACTTTGGGTTTCATCCCTGAGAAGTGCAGCCATGGGCCTGTGCGTAGGGTCTGGGGCTGAATATGTACTGGGTAAATGTGTGTGACGTCAGGATAGGAAGGGGGAAGACACAGCGCAAGCTCCAGAAACCCCTGGTCCTGAGCTAAGAAGCTGGAGCTGAAGAACCCCAAGAGGGAATATAACAACGATGTTTTCCCCAGGCCTGAGAGGACACTGGGAGAGTGCTTAGAACTCTTTTGTGAGAAAGGAAAGGACTTACAGAGCTCTCAGTCCTGGTCCAGGTAAGGGTGGTTATTGACCCAAAGTCACATGGCCACTTGGGGACAAAGTTCAGTCCATAACGCATGGCTACAGTTTGCTTGTTTGAGCTACCACGGTAGGAAAATATGCTACCTGAAACAGGCAGAAGACCCAGCCTTACTCAACCTGCTGGGCCCTAGTTCCTCTTTCTGGGGATTATTTAGAACTGCCTATCAGTACTGCTATCCACTCCAGACCTGTCCTTCTGCCACCACGTCTGAGGACCTGATGAGAAGTGCATCAGGACCAGGCATTAGAAAGGTGTGTAGGAGCAAACGCAGGCCTTGGACTCAAACAGACCTCACTTCAGACCGCATTGCAAACTTGTGCTAGTTTAGACAAGACAGGCAGTACACACCCTGGTTCCCTCGCAGTAAAATGAGATTACCAGTGTACGCATTATAGGTTATGGGTTGTAAGATTTAAGCAGACTTAAGAAAATGCTAGGCACAGTCATTCGGCATATCCAGCTGGATTAGAGGCCAAGAACTGTGTATCATTAGTCTGCATATTTCTTCCCATTTTCCTGTTCCTCCAGTGCTAGCATGCTGCCTTCTGTCCAGTAGTAGGTATTCATTACTGGTTCACTGCATAAATGAGGAGTTATTTTGGGTTCCTTAGGACTTTGCTTCTCAAAGTGTGGTCCAGGGACCAGCTGCATTGGCATGACCTAGACACTTGTTAGAAGTGCATGATCTTGGAGCCTGTCCCAGATGTACTGAAACAGATCTTTTATTTTACTACGCTCCCTTGGGTGATGTGTGTGCACATTCAAGTCTGAGCAGCTCTGCCTTAGAAAGCATCAAAGCTGGGGGCGCTGAAGACATCTATTAAGTTAAAGAGCATTGTGCAGGATATAATAAAGAGAAAGAAATCAAATGGTTCTGCGATACAAATACCTATAGATGTGCATATAGAGAGAGATAAAGCAAACATACTAACATGTTAACAATTATTGAATCTATCTGGAGGGAATATGGTCATTCATGGTACCATCCTTGCAACTTTTTCTGTACTTGAACACTTTTGTAATAAAGAGTGGGGAAAATATCAGGAGTACTACATGAATCATGCAATGGGAGGAAGACTTAGTAAATATTAAATGCTTACAAATGTTTATTTCATGACCAGCAATGCATAGTTGCAAAATGCTTCCACATATATGATCTCCATCCACCCTCAGAACAACTTTGTGCCGGTTTCTAACAATCACTCCATCCACTGGCAGAGGCTTGGAGACCACAGTGATCTGCCCAAGCCCACCTGCTGGTGAGTGTTGTAGCTGGAACCGAGGCCCAGGTTTTAGATTCCAAATCCAGCTCTCTCCTTTGGCCCAGAACCTCTCTCAGGAGTCCAGGGTGCAATCCCTGCCTGCGCCAGGGACCAAGAGCCCCAATATTCAGTGGTGCCCTGGCACTCCTCTGCCCAGTCATACTCATCCTTGGACACGAACCATGATTCATTCCCTCCTCCTTTTGGACTCTGCAAGGGGTGAGGGGAGGGGTGGCAGGCCCCCAGGTGAAGACGGCAGTGGCTCTTGGTCTTTCTCCTGGGCTGAGGCTTGGGCAAGTCTAGGCAATGGCCTGGTTAAAGACAGCCTTTGTGGGAAGAGTGTCTCTCAAGGCCACAGGGAGCTTTGCGTGGGCTCACACTGGGCAGCTGGCTGGGAAGAGCATCATTCCTTCAGGCGCCCAGGCAGCGGGTGTTTTATCACTTATGGCAATAGGAGCCAGATAAATGGCTCCTTCTTGGTCTCCTGCCCATTATTGCTTGTGCTGCCAGAAAGTCTTAATCATGCTACTGAAGAGTCTGAGCCCCTCCACCACTGGTTGCCAGCTGGCTCCTGGGCCCCTTGGCTGGGCCACAGCTTCCTGCGCCCCCTCAGCAACCGCCCCTGTTTGGGCCTGGCTCAGAGCTGCAGACTTACTACTCCCTTTGCAAGCTCATGAATATTTATAAGCCTTTCTTTCTAATCCTGAAGCCCCTGGGGAGTTGCTAAAGCTCAAATAGAACAATGATGCATCTGTGGTGTCCACAGGCTCCCTAGGGCCTGGCCCAGTACCCGGGTCAGAGCAAGGTCTTGAAAGTCTTCGCTGGATGTAATGAGCAGAATTTGCCATCTGCTACCACCCCACCCACTTCATGTGTTGAAGTGCTAACTCTTAGTACATCAGAAAGTGACTGCCTGTGGAGATAGGGTCTTTAAAAAGGTCACTGGGGGTTGGGCCATAATCATATATGACTGGTGTCCTTATAAGAAGAATAAGTGAGGATACAGATGGCACAGAGGGATGATAGTTCAAAGATAGAGAGAAGACAGCCATCTACAAGCCACGGAGAGAAGCCTCAGAAGAAATTAACCCTAACACCTTGACCTCAGACTTCAAAGCTCCAGAACTGTTACAAACACATTTCTTTAGTTTGGCACACTCAATGGTCTTTTGCTACGGCAGCTCCAGCAAACAAATACACTGGATGAATGTTGAATATGTGGGAGCCTGAACACAAGACCCGGTGTAGAGCTGGTGTGTGGCTGAATCTGTAAGTAAATCTGTTCTCCAAGTGTGGACTTCCCTGCCTGAATTGGTCATTTGGATGTGTCCCTCGTGAGACGGTAGGCTGACTCCACCTTCCCTCACGAGTTTCTTTTCCAGCCCTTCCTGCTTCGGCATCACCTATCCTGATCATGAATCTGGGGGATGGGGATCCTTCCATGTGCCATGCTTGTGGTGTCCAGGCAAGAATAACACACAATAAGAGGACCTACTCAGGGTAGGGTCATTGCCAGACCCGAGTCACAGGCAGAAGGAATCTCGTGAAGGGACATTTCCCAGGAGTTGTCTGGGTGATGCCATCAGGCCACAGGGATGCCTTGACGGGTCCTGCTCAGTGTGTGAGCCAGCCCTGACCTGGAGGACTCTTTGGTGATGAAAACAGGTTAGCGGCCATGCTTATCTCACAGGCGTTGGCGTGGATTAAGTGAGGAAGATATGCAGCATGTTTGACCTATTTAAAAGTTTTTAAACGTAATAGTTGCTGTTATTTCGTAATCTTGACTCTGCTCAGTTCAAGCAATGTAAGAATTTCTTTCTCAAAAAGCATCAGGTGCACGTTTCCATTGTTCATACTTGACCACAAACTGAAGTGCCTGGCCTGGATAGAATAGCCCTGGGAAAGAAATGGTCTAATGCTCATTTACTGCTTGGATTATTCTCACTGAATCTCAGACAGAGTTGTGACTTTATCCTCCTGGTGTCTGGGAGCCTTTGAATCCCTCAAGGCAATAATGTCACATGGAGGTGAAGGCAGGGGCCATGTCTCCTGTTTGAAGTGGATAGAACTTTGTTTCTATTTCTCTCCCTTGTCAATGTTTAAATAGCTGACATCAGAGAGGGCGCGCTAAAGGTCTCAGGGCACTGTGCTGACCTCTCAGGGAACCCTGTTGACCACCCAGGATGTCAGTGCTGAAAGGGACCCGCACACACTGCTCATGGGAAGTCAGAGGCAAGGGGGGGAAGGCCACCACCCAAGGCTGTGCAGCCCACACGGTGGAGTAGCCAGACCTCAAAGACGTTACCTGAGTGTCTGACGTGTCAGAAAGGGAAAACACAACAACAGTGAAAACCAGCCCTGCTGGCAGCCAGGCCACGAGGTACCCAACTGAACAAAGACCATGCCGGAAGAATGGAAACACTGTGCCATCAGGACCCGCCATGCCCGAGTTCGCAACAAGGCAGCAAGGAGGCCCCTCGGAACTGAAAACGTGACTGAGCAGTCCCCTCCTGGACTAGCAGGAGTGATCGCAGTGCCTGTGCGGGGGCTGGCTGTAGCCCCGCGGATGGGTCAAACCAAGCAAGACTGAGTTGATGATAATGAATTAATTAATCATTTATTCATTTATTTAATCAATAAATGAAATGAAGAAGAAACCCAATGATTGAATTATTCGCCGCCCTCCACCCCTTTGAGATGCCAATCCAGAACCGTCCTTGCGTCCCCAAGCCTTCCTAGCCTTCACAACGTGGCCCAAAACTTCTAAGAAGCCCCTCTCAACCCTTGGTTCTGGGATGTCCCTGGGTTTCTCTGGGGTGTCCTTCTTGCCGCAGTGAGCTGGATAAATAAACTTAACTTCCATTCGATTGTGAGTGTGTTCCTGGTGGTCTTTGGTTGGTGAACCTTTGCATCTGTAAAATGGTCGTAACACCTGCCTCCTATCCTTTCTCAGGGAGGCTGTGAGAAGCAAGCAGGGTCAGGCAGGTGGGAAGATTTTAGAGCTGAAATAGCTATAGGTCTACGTGCAGTTTCCAAATAGCTCCCTTTCCAGGCTTAGAATAAGGTACAGTGGGACCTTGGTCCTTTCCATTGATTCGTTCTGAAGCTTGTGATGGGTGCTGAAACCAATGAGTACTGAGCAATGAAGCATCTTCTCTCGTGGAGCAGCATTGTGATTCGTATAAGTCCTAGAGAGTGTGATGAGTCCCAAGCAAGCCCCGAGTGCTGAAACATTTTCTTCTCGTCAAAATGCCATGAGTACAGGGTTTGAGGGGTTCGGAAGCCGACAAATACCAAGGTAAGGCTGTTCTTTCTAAATGGAAGGTTCCTCTTCAAGCTTCATCTATTTTGTGTTCCTGCCTGAGTTTCCTTGGTGTAAATCCCTCCTCCGGTTTTGCATTAGGAGTAGCAATTAACAAGAAAACTTCAAAGAGACTTGCTCATGGCCAGGGCCTGCCTGGCAGGAAGAACTGAGTGTCTGTGAGTGCCGCCTGGCGAGGTTGCGGAGCTGGGGACTTGAGCCCCACCTCTGCCTTTTCCTGTTGATAATATTGCTTCCTATGGGGAGTGCCTGCGGTGTCAGCTGGGCTGGGAGATAACTCCATCTAAGCAGCAGGAGAGGCCGGCCGCCAGCAAATGTGCCCCTTGTTTCTTTATTTATTACTTTTCAGAGAGAGGGGAAGGGAGAGAGGCAGAGAGGGAGAGAGACATCCATGTATGGTTGCCTTTCACCTGCCTCCGGCTACAGACTTGGCTGGAGACCTGGCTTGCAGCCTGGTTACGTGCCCTGGCTGGGAATCGACTTTTGGGTTCACAGGCCAGTGCCTTATCCACGATGCCACCAGCCAGGGCTGTCCCTCCTTGTTTCAAACACCAACCTCCACAGTGTCACCTGACCCAGTGGCTCCTGGTTGAGGTTCCAAACTTCTCAGCATGGCCTTTGAGGCCCTCACCTCCAGCCACTTCTTTTTTTGTGTGCCCTGCCCTGGGTCACAGCAAACGTCTCAGGGATTCCTGATTTCATGATCTGTTTTTCAAGCCTCCAAGACTGGTTCATGCTTTTCCTTCTGCTCAAACTTCTTTTCCTTTAAGACGCAACTCCAATTCCTCTATGAAGGCTTCTCTGCTAACCTCTCCCACCACAAGGCCTTGGAATGTTCTGTACCTAAGTGTGCACTTATCACATTATATTGAAATTATGCCACTGCCAATTTCTAATCTACACATACACACACACACACACACACACACACACACACACACTGCTGCAGGAGGCCCATGGCCCTATCAGTTGAGTAGGTCCTTGATAAATGGAAGTGTGCTTTTTAATTTTTGTATCCTCAGGGATACATGTTTGTACTGACCATGGGGCCTGCTACACAGTAGGTGGTTAATAAGTGCTGTAATTTGTCGCTGCTGATCTTGTTATGCTTTAGTGTAAAGCACAATACTGTTTTCACTATTTCGGTTTCTTTTGGGATGAAGAAGTGGAAACATTTGTCACTGGAAAATCTTTCCCAATCATAGATAGGCCAGTCCTTGTCAACTGAGAGCCACAGGCTCTACCCAGCTTTTGGTAATGCCCAGCTCATAGGAAAAGAATTTTCTTGATCTTGTTTTCAGGCCTGTTAAGAAGTGGTCAGTGTGGATGGTTCATTAGTTATTGCAACTAGTATCTTTCCACCAATTACAACTTGGGAATTTTTTTCATTTCAAGAATCACTTTCTTTTCAGCATGATGACATTTTACTTTAGAGAAATAAATTGTCACAAATATCTTTGTGACATATTTGGGATATGGCTACTCCTGAGGAAGGTCACTATCCAAGATCAAAAGATCCGTCTCCCCCCACCCCCAACGGGAGACTCAGGCTTAGAGCCAGGCTGCCTGGGAGGCTTGCCTTGCTTCTCTGGGAAAAGCCCTAAGCCTAGAAGTCAGGAGACCTGAGTTCAAGTTTTGCCCTTAACTATCAAATTTTTTTTAAAGTGGTCCTCAAGGTGTGGTCCTCAGACCTCCAACAGCCCTTGGGAACTTGTTAGAAATGCAAATTCCTGGATCCACCCCAGGCCCACTGAATTAAAAACTGTATAGACTGGGCCCAGAAATACTATTTTAATAAAATGTATTTATTTTATAAATAATTAAGATTTCATAAAACCTGATTTGAATAAGCTTCTGATGCACACTAAGGTTCAAGAACCTCTAATCTAGTCAAATCCTTTTGTTATATCATTTTGACATAAATTTATTTTTACTTATTCAAATCATTAAAGTAAACATACTTTAAACAGACTATAACATTGCATAAAATTTGGAAGCGATAAAAATTCAAGTATAGCCTTGGCTGGTGGCTCAGTGGAAAGGTGTCAGCCTGAGAACCCAAAGGCTGCTGGTTCGATTCCCTGCCAGGGCACATAACCAGGTTGCAAGCCAGGTCCATGGCTAGAGACAGGTGAAAGGCAACCATACACTGATGTTTCTCTCCCTCTCTGCCACCTTCCCTGCCCCTCTCTTCAAAAATAATAAATAAAGTCTTTAAAAAACTCAGGTATGAACTCAACTGCAGCATCAACATTTTTGCACATTTTCTTCTAGTATTTTCCCTCAAACACATATTTTCAGAGTTGTAATCATAGTACCCATACACTTAGGCACACTGCTTTTATAGCTTCAGAACCATTTTTAATGGCCTCTGACTGTGAACTTGGACATGTGGACATGTGGAGGTGAAAATTCTGTGGACAGACAGGGAAGCCTCCCCTTTGATGCATTTGCTCTCCTGTTCCCTTTGATGAATTTGCTCTCCTGTTTACTTTGCCCCCACCACTAATCAGGACCATCTTCTACTTGTGGAATCAGAGCCCCAGAGCCCCGTATAGGCCAAATCTTAACTTCTAGATATGATCTAAAGATGACTCTATGACTCCTGCCAACATTGAAGTAGTTACAGAAAAAAATTCAGCAACCTCTTCCCAAATAGAATAGAAAAGAGCCTGGGATGTTAGAATGTGCTGGGACTTGGAGGACTGGAGCCACTGCCTGTGCTGACACAAAGAAAGTCTGCGTCACGGGCCACGCACCCAACACAAGGTTCCCTAATAACAGAGGTGACTAAGTCACCAGTGTCCTGCTGAGGACTAGTTATACCCACAATGCCCCTTCCCAGCTCCCGTAATCATTTCCCAGAAACAGGGACCGTAAGTATCCTGACAGCCTTCCCTAATCAGAGGACATTGTTCTTTTGCAAACACTTATCCCTTGGACTCTGGAGCCAATTAGCAGGGTAACCCATACTCCTGAAGGTCCTCGCCTACCCTTAAAAATCCCTCTATCCCTTCCCTTGGGACTGCAGTCCACTCAGACTCAGCACCTGTCTGAATAGCCCTCAACAAGGGCTTTGAACTGGTCCACCCGACTCCTCTGTTCTTCTAGGCACAAACCTAACAACTACCATCCCACCCAAGCCCACTGTGGACAAATGAAACTATGAGCATATCTGGAAATAGAGTCATGAACTGAGAGGAGAGGAAGGTTAGCCAGCAGTCCTGAGTTTTCCAGGGCCTTCCAGAACACTGGATTCTTCCACATCTGAAACCCTCTTCTAAAACCTTGAAGCAGCTGGGACATTAGTGTCTACCTTGTGTCTACATATAAAAATCACACCCTCTCTTGAGAAGCATGGCAGGTGGGAATAACCGATGTGTTAGCCCCAGGTACCCACTATCCACCCCACCATTATCATCCCCCCCCCAAAAAAAATTCTAGAACTTTTAGTGGTAGGTATTTGCAACAATCCATGTTGAAAGGCAAACTTAGAAAATAGCTGGCCCCTCCTTCCTTGATAGTTTGTGATTGAGCATTCAAATTGTTTCCAGTTTTGCCGCATTTTCGACCTGGTGTTTCTGTCAGTACCTTCCTATCCACCATTTCTTCTTCCCAGAAGGCCTATTTTTGGAAGGCATTGGGGCTTGAAAAACATATGCACTTTATTGATGCTGTACCTTTGCTTATGCACAAAGAAAGACCCATTCATTCTCTTTTGTCCAGAATCTATCCTACAAGCCTCTTTACAAGTAAATTCTTGGCATCTCTACCTGCTCCCAGTCTTAGTTGGTTGCTATAACAAAGTACCATAGACTGGGTTGCTTAGAACCAACAGAAATTTATTGTTCACAGTTCTGGAAGCTGGAAGTCTGAGATCAGGGTGTCAGCCTGGTCAGGTTCTCATGAGAACCCTCTTCCAGGTGCCCGCATGTGGCAGAGAGAGAGTAAGCCCTCCGGGGTCCCTTTCATAAGGGTGCTAATGCTGTCTAGGAGAGCTCCACCTCATGATGAAATTACTGCCAAAGAGTCCACCTCCTAGTACCATCATATTGGGGGTTAAGGTTTCAACATATACATTTTGGGGGAACACATACACTGAGTACATCGCACTCTTCTCTAGTTATACTCATCACGTTCCATAATCTACTTGAGGAAATTTTATATACATGTCTTGTCTCCTTTATTGGACTTAGTGGTATACTTCATGTATTTAAAACTCAGATCATTTCACTACCCCTCTGCTCTGTAAGACAAAATTATTTTCAGTAATGCTCATGCAAAAATAATAGTCACTATCTTCTTGCTTCGTATTTTAGTTTTAAATCAAAGAACAACTTAAAAAAGAACACATTTCAACTCTAAAGATACTCAAAAGTACTTCCTGTAAGAACCAAAATTTTTACTTACCAAACAAAACATTACACCTCACAGTTCACTGTACAATCTGTTTTACTATTTTAAATGCTAAATACAAAACCCCTAAATGGTCACACAGGATAACAGGATTGAAGTTCTCGGTTCTATTTCTTTGTCCTTCCAACCACTGTGGTATCATTTTATGCTTTGGTTAAAAGCAGGAACAGGCAGTAAGGATCACAGTGTTGGAGACGTAAGATGACCCCAGTGAGTTGGGAAGACCCGAGTCATCACAAGTTCCCTCTCGCAATGAGCGCACATCCCAATCTGTGTCAGGGGTCAACTGCTTACCTGGGCATTCTCTAAATCAACCATGAAGGGCAACATATTATTTATTAAAGGATGATAAAATGTGATCGTTTGAAGTACACATATAGATGAATCAACTTCAACAGAAACCACAGCAATTGTTTACAATGTTGACCCAAAAAATAGTTTAGAGGGAAGAGCTTTATTTTTAACCCTGACATGAGCTGGAACTGTGATCATGAAAGGAGGATCAACTTTTAGCAAGTTATATCATTGTACTTACATCCTCTGCGGACAATGGTCCCTTTACTGCTGGCTTGCAGGGCAGAAGGCTCCCTCCTCCTAACCCCTGATCTGACACTGAGCCCCTAGAAGGCCGGGGCTGGCCATGCAGTCCACTGACGCAGCGTCTGCCGCATGAACACAGTGGCCAAGTGTGGGCCTTCGCCCCAGTGGGGTCTCCCTGGAGGTCCTCCCTTTCCCTACGTCAAGCTGATTTTCTTCACGTGCTTCAAACAAAGCAAGTATCACGACAGACCAAATCCAGAAACAGATGAAAGAATCCAGTGGTCTTCCATTATGCCAGACATTACAGAAATTTCTTGGTAAAAGAGTGTTGCTAATCTGACACACCTTTTCTTTGTTGTTGTTTGAAAAGTACAAAGTATTTCTCCTAATATCATGCTGTGTATGTTAACATGTGATGAAGTTATTATTTTGAAAAACACTAAGCTTTAAAAACATCTCTCAGTTTTCATCTCTCATATGGTAATTATTGATAGCTGGATTCCACATTAAAATAGACGCTCTCTGAAGTTCTAAATAGTTTTTAAGGATGTAATGGTGTCCTGAGACCAGAAGCTCTGAGAGTCGGTATACTACTGCCCAGCCTTGTACGTATATGGGAGGTGCCTGTGCACACTTGCGAGACAAGAGTGACTCAATAAATGGGTTTCAGCTGCTTCCAGGCTTTGGAAGCTTTGGAACTGAGCCTGTAGGCAGTGGGGTGATGCCTGGAAGGTGGGGGCTGCCAGATGTAAGAGCAGCCACTGCCGTCTGAAGCAGTGCTGGCCCTAAAGGCAACGCTGGCCTGGGTCTCCGGCCGTGCGGCTGACGATGAGGGTCGTGGTAGCTCTGTGACCCGAGGGGTTTCAGAAGGCTCCCCGTCTTTTGTTACCCTTAGTGCCAACAGGCAGGAACATCTGTCCGACTCTGCCTCCTGGGAGAGGAATTGAGCAGAGGGGTTTTCTAGGGACTGTTGACTGTCACATCACTGGGTGTGAGTGAGCACAGCAGAGAGAGGCCTGGAGCCTCAGTCAGACAGACTAACCTCGAGGGGTCCCTGCCTGCTCTCCCCTACGCCACAGGGCCAAGTTGCTTCACGGCTGGCTTACTGACCACCTGGTGGAAGTGTGAGAGGATGTTTGTGCAGCTCTGGCACAATCTGGGTGCACAGCACATTAGTGGGTCCATTAGTAATGTCATTAATAATAATAATAAACAGAAGTAGGCTGGGAGGGGTGGGTTTGCAGGGTCCTGGAGGGAGTTCTTTCTGGCTGAAGTTTGCTACAGGCCAGGGCTTCTCCACCTCAGCATTCTGCCCCTGATAATTTATTGTTCTTGGGGGCTGTCCTGCGCATTTAGAATGTTTAGCAACATCCCTAGCCTCTAACCAACATAGGACAATAACACTCTCTCTCCAGCTGTGGCAACCAAAAAGGCCTCAGCCCATTGCCCAATGTCCTCTGGGAGTGGCTTTACCACCTTATAGAGCCTCAGTGACAAGGGGTGCCTGCCCCCCGGCAGGACGCAGGGAGACAGACACCAGCCTGGCTCACTCCTTGCACGCAGAATTCTGCCAAGAGATCCTGCTCTCAAAAGAATGAGAGGCCTCCTGACTATCCCTTTTTCCTAAGGAATCCTCCTGCTAATTGTGGCAGTTATGGCCGCTTCCCCCAGCTTTTGGACAAATCAGGTCCAGGGAAAGCAGCAGCTGACCAGTTCAGGGTTTGTTGAGGGAAATCTGGACAATACCCAGCAGCTGGCTGAGGGTGGGGAGGTAGGGGTGGGGTGGCAGGCACCTACCCTTTGACCTCCACCTCAGGCACTGGTGCTTCCAGTCCCCAAATCTCCTCTGAAAACCAGTCTGGGCCAATCAACGTGAGAATAGATAAACCGGAGGAGGGTGGTTTTTTCACACAATGGAATGCTACAGCGACCAGGGGAAATGAAACTGGTAACCAGCACACACAGCTGCAGGGATGAATGTTCCCAACATCAGGTCGGCAAAAGAAGTTGGAAGCAAAAGAGCTCACACTGCATGCTTAAGTTAACAGAAAGTGCCCCAGAAGGCAAAGTAATCTCTGTTTAGTCTCCAGGGGAGCATGGAAGTGCCTTCTGGAATGCGGATTCAGATTTCGACAATTTATTAAGCACTTTATGACACAGGCATTTCATATTTATATGTTATACTTCAATAAAGAAATAAACAAACCAAACAGCATTCTTAACTGAAGTTTAGGGCAGGCCCTTCAGCAAAATCCCTGTGAACCCAGGGAATAAAAATCATCAGCAACTTTGCCTGTATGACTACATTATTATCATCACTTTTGGACATAACTTTAATGAGGTGTGTATGCAAAATAATTAGCATAGTGCTTGGCACATGACATGCTCCGTGGATGATAATAATTCATATTAATAATAAGTTACTAGCTGACAAAATAATCATTAAATATGAAGAACAGCCCTATTTCTTAAAGGTGAACAAAAAGGTTCTGGAGTTTTCGGGCACATCCTGGTTAGTAAATTCCTATTTCTCAAAGTTTTTGGAGCTTCCTTCAAGCATAGTCTTTGAGCAAAGAAAAATCTAAGCCTCTACCTTATAATTAATTACTAGCTCCTGATCCGTAACCAGCATAAAACCAAAGTCCCAAATGCCAGTCTTATTAGGCCACATTGTTTGGGTCACTTCATAGCTATCATTCATTGATCCTATGTACTGTTTAGCCAGGACCTCACCTACCTGGACAAGCACTTGGATCTCTTTGGTCACCAATCTAGTTTGTGAATTTACAGACCAAACAGGAATGGCTGTTGGTGGATTTCTCAGACTCGGAGTCAAACTTCAGCAGGAGCAAGCAAGTCTAGAAATTTGTGCAATGATATTTGTGCTTTAGACCTGACCGGACTCTGCCAATTCCCTGCTCTTCCGAGAGAGCTAGCAATGAGACAACCTCAGCAAGACGGAGCATTTCATTGAGAGCTGTGTGCTTCCCAAGTGCACATTAGATGCCAAATGAACTCCCAGGCAGATCGGAAACTCTTTCAGATTATTCTCCACCGAAGAAGTCTCGAGCATGACTACTTCTGAATCAGAGAAGCAAGAGACTTCAATGCCAGCTGCAAGTGCTTTTAGAAGACGCCTACTCCCCAAAGCGGTTTCCCAAAATTTCAGTTGTTGCAAAATTCTGCTTGGCCCTGTAATCTGCGATGCCATTAACAGAACCCCTGACCAGGCTATGAAGCAAGCTCTGTCCCACACAGTCAAAAACACTTGGACTTTTTGTGACATACATTAAAAAAATAAATCCATGCCCATCTCCAGCGAAAAGGCAGGCTCTTACCTAGTTCAGTGCTTTGTCCATGGGCACTTGATTGGATAAAGATGCTCAAAAGCAAGAAAATGGAGAAACACAGGGGACAGTCCATTTCTCCTGTCTCAGCCGGGGTCCGAGGTCTTCTTGCTAATTTCTGAAGCTAAAGAGACCAGATGATCTATTGACACTTCGTTAAGAAAAGCTGCACATTAATAATTAACTTTCCAACATGAAACCTAGTGTTCAGACAGTCCTTGCTACCCCAACCCAAATCTAAGTATATCTAATCAAAAACAAAGAGGGTGATTTACGGAAGTGTTTTTTATCTTGACTGATGTTGAAAATAAAACATCTTGCCATGTACTCTTACCTTGTTAGGCCAAGGTCACAGTTCCGAATTAATCAATTTGAAGTTAATGTGTTGTATTTGGAAACCCTGTCAAAGGTCAGAGTAGGTGGCCCCTATACAGTTGCCTAAGTTCCCCTGACCGGACTGCAAAGGGGTGGCAGGCTCCTAGCAGTGGCTTTTTAAATTGCAGGTTAAGCCCAGAGAAAAAGCAAAAGGCTCTGCTCTGCGGAGCTGGTTTGTTTTTGGTGAAATTCAGCCAACGTGCCGGTGCCTGTGGCCAAAGTGTGGTGGAGCACTGTTTCTAAAACTGAAAGGGGTGGAAAACCTCTAACCTCAGTGTAAGAAGGAGCAAAGATGCAGAACTGGATGGAGAGATGACCCTAGAAGAAGCACATCTGTACTCCTTTATGTTAATTCATGCTCCAGCTGTGTAGAGGACCGAGAGAAGTGAGGGCACTGGGCAAAACCAGGCAGGGGAAATGCTACTGTATGCGACTACTTTATTTCAATTTTATCCACTTGTTTGGCTTTTTTTTTCTTCTTTCCATAGCTCCTATATGCTAGGCACTGTTCTAGGCACTTGGGACATACAAACAAACAAAACAGATGAAGATTCCGGTCCTTTTGAAGCTTAAGTGTTCTTGGGGATGGAAGGAGTCAAATTATAGATAGTAAACATAATAAATAAGAGGTTTATGTAGATTGGTAGAATGCAATGAGAACTATGGGAAAAGAAGTATAGCAGAGTTAAGGGGGTGGAAGAAGGTAGTAATTTTAAACAGAATGGTCAGGGTGAGCCGTTTTTTTGGAAGTTGAAGTTTGAGCAAAGGTATTAGTGAGTTGCTTCTGTGGGCATCTTCGGAATGAGAGCTTAGGCAGCTGGAAGTCACTGTATGCTGTGCAAAGGCCCTAAGGTAGAAACATGCTTGGGATGTTCCAGGAACAGAATTGAGACCAGTGATTAAGTGAGATGTCATTATAAGGACTTTGGCTTTTACACTATGAACCATGGGGAGCTATCCTGAGCAGAAGCTTGGCATGACTTACATAATAGTTTTAAAAGATCATTCTGGTTTGTAAGGCTAGAAGCAGATTATTAGTCAGTGAGGGTGCATGTGGGGAGATATGTTAGGAGGCTATTGCAGTGATCTAGTAAGAGCAGAGGTGGCTTGGTTCAGCATGGTAACATTGGAATTGGGGAGTGGTGGATGGGTCCTGGATCTATGCTGAAGGTAAATGCAGTAGGATTTCCTGACTACTGGGATGTGGGTTGTGAGAGAAAGAGAAAAGTTGAAGATTACCTCAAGAGCTTTGGCTTGGGCCCTGGCTGGTGGCTCAGTGGAATGGCGCTGCCCTGCGAACCCAAAGGTCGCTGGTTCAATTCCCAGCCAGGACACATAACCAGGTTGCAAGCCAGGTCTCCAGCCAGGTCTGTAGCTGGAGGCAGGTGAAAGGCAACCATATATTGATGTTTCTCTTCCACTGTGCCTCCCTCCCTTCACCTCTCTCTAAAAATAATAAAATACTAAAAATATTAAAAATAAAAGGTATGAAGACTGCCGTAGAGGAATAGAAAGGCCCCAGGCCTTCATGACTTGCCTACAATATGGTTGACTTCATCAATACTTTGGAACAGTCAATAGATCCATTAGTGAGACTTTGGTCACTTCCACACCCAAGAAAGCCCAGTAGTTTTGGGAGGGCCCTTCATTTCTCAAGAACTGAAGTCCATAGAGGCTGAAGCCCCCAGAAGAGTTATCAGTATTACCCATGGTAGTACTGCCCAGTGGTTTCTCTCATCTGCAATCCTCGGTCTGAAATAATACTGGTATTATAGTTAGATTCTTAAAAATTGTCTAGTTTTTGTTCTCTTTTACTTTGAAGAACTTCTTAAAGAACTAGAGATTCAAGAGACTGGCATTTGATGACCTGAATGTAACCTTTTCCTTTAGTGTAATGGTGATAAGAAAGTTAATCAGGAGAAAAGAAATAAATATTTTACAGACGTAAAGAGAACAAGTCCCAGGAAGGGAGAGGTCAGGAGATCAAGGTGAAGTTCACTGATGAGGAACCCGATTTGCTTGCTTTCCTCCTCAGAAACTGGGGATCCTTGAGAAGGGTAGCCGCCGGCTAGAGTTTAAGAAAAGAGTAATCAAAACAAGTACCTTTTGATTGGTACTGTTATTTCCATAGTTTTACAGCTGAGATTTCAGAGATTAAAAACTGAAACAAAAACTCTATCTTACTAGTAAAAGGTTGGGAAAGGGGAAATCAGGACCACCGGGCCCCAGGTCAATTTTCTTAACCACGAACCCTGAATCCCTACATATCTGCTTTCTTGGGATAGCTAGGCTTGCTCTCCTACACCTCAATCCTCTTCCACTTCCAAGATAAAATTTATGAAGTTTTTAGGATTATTGTCATTAGACAACGATGACTCTCTTTTCTGCTTCCTTGGGGCAAGGCTGGTATTAAGAAAATGATCAAGTTTTTGTGGAGTCACAAATTGACCTGTATGTGCAAAAATGACAAAAGCAAGTCAGGACACTTCCTTAGTTTGAGTTGGCTTCAATATGTCCTCATTTGGAGAGGAGTTCACCTGGAGTTTAACCTTTTCCTTATCTATATTTTTAAAGACTTGTACATAAATAAAAGGTAAAAGCAAGATTGCAGATGATGTTTTAGACGGAAAGAATGAAGTGTTTCAAGCACTTCAAATAGGTACTTATTCATCCAAGACCATCACACTGTATTTATAAACCTTTGCAGGCTGTCCTTTGTGCCAGCTCTGCCTCTGACTCATTGTGTGAACTTGGGTTAATTATGTAACCTCTCTCTGCCTCGGTTTTCTCATCTGTAGAATGGAACTGTGATAATTAAACATTATCACAAAGAAAGTGCTTATAACTTTTGGTGCAGTCAGAACTCATTTGAACCCTGGCTGGTGGCACAGTGGATAAGGCACTGGCCTGCAGATCCAAAAGTCGCTGGTTTGATTCCCAGCCATGGCAACATAACCAGGTTACAAGCCAGGTCTCCAGCCAGGTCTGTAGCTGGAGGCAGGTGAAAGGCAACCATGCATTGATGTTTCTCTCCTCCTCTGCCTCTTTCCCTTCCCTTTGCTCTAAAAAAATAATACATAAAATCTTTTAAAAATGTTAAAAAAAAAAAAAAGAAATCATTTGATTTTTGTAACAAATGAGTTAGGGATTACCTCTTCGATTGTGCAGGTGAGAAAATTGAGGTTTGGAGAATCCTTGTCCAAGATCATATGTTTAATTGATGTAGAGTGGATATAGTATACGTAAGGATGATGAGGTCCCTTTAAGCTCTGTTGCTCTCTTGTTCCCCAAGTCTAAAGTGAAGAGCCAACCACCTATGGAGTGAAGAGCGGAGAGCTCTTCCTACACTCATTTTATGGTTTTTGCTCTGTGCTGGAATATTTACGTTTCCCATCAGAATATTAACCTCTGGTTTGCGGAACAATTAAAAACACAGCCCAACAACAACAACAACAACAATCCGCACAGAAACCAGACCCATTGTGTGTGTGTGTGTGACTAGACAGTCTAGAACCAATAATGCATTTTATGATTTTAGTAGTCCCAGTAAAATGAAAGAGTTTTTTCCTCTGCTCTGCATTAAGTCCAGAAGAAAAAGGAAGTGAAAATTTATGTTGGTTTTGAACAACCACATAAACATTGAATATTTCTGGATCCTTAAAGTTTTCAAAGCCTTTTCTCCGCTATAAGAAAGAGGGTGGGCATCAACTAGATTCTGTGTCTGCATTATCCAGCTGCCTGGGGTATTGGTTAGGCTTGTTGAGAGGTGATCATCCTAGATCGTTCATTCTAGAGCAATGAAGCCACAAACTGAATTGGCTGATTGCAGTAAACCAAGGGGCATAGTTTGAGCAGGTGGGTCATCAGCATGCTGGCTTTCTTGCTGGGTTCCAGTGCTTCTGACTCTGGGATATCCAAGGGCACAGTCCTCATCCTGGGTGCCAGAGGGCTGGGGTGTTGCCGAGATTGAAATGGCCCAAGCTGCTCCAAAGCAGCTGGTATTCACACCATGTCACAGAGCTCATCTCGCAAAAGCTTTCTGGGGTTAGCTAATGAAATCCTTGGCTGCAAGAGATCAGGAGCAGTTCCCAAAAATCTGCTTCAAGGGCTGCTGATGACTCATTATTTTCCCACTGACAGGATATCTTGCTGACATGATTATTCGTTGATTCCTAGGAAGGCCCAGAAGTCAGAGGTTAATAATTCAGGGGCATATTCGCAAAGATCCCAAACTCCTTATGTGACCTCATCGAAACCTCAGGAACCATCCTGTTGAAGCAGGATAGAAAAAGTTAAGGAAAGCTCTCAATAAATGAAATGAAGAAGTAGGAATGGACACCACAGGTCTATAAACCACTATGTCTTCTCACCAGAGCCCTCACCTCCACACATGATCAAAGAGAAACAGTTTATGGCAGGAAATTCCTGCAGAGGTTGCAGAAGAGACAAGAACCAGCTAAAACCAGATCAATCCAAGATAGATGAAAAATTGACCAAAAAATGACCCTAAAGCCCATTATACCATCATTATCATGAAAATTGGCACCACAAGTAGAAGGGGGACTGAGGAGGACAAATGCCATGACACTTCTGGAATGGACCATGTTGGAAACAAGGCCCCATCCCAACTAGGAGACAGACACAAAATTTGGCACTACAATGTTCAGAAACAGCCCACTGCTGAGAACACATAAAATCCCAAGAACTGACCAGTCTGGTATGCAGCTAACCTGCAAGTTTACCCACATCCAAAAGTACATGCAAGTGTACTTTTGCTTCTTTCACAGTGACACCCTTGCAACCAGAGCAGCAGCAGGTGACAGCAGTCAATTCCAGGCTTACTTACCCCTGATCCTGTCTCCAGGAATCTGAGTTCCGGCCTCTTTCTTTTTCTACCTAAATAAAACTTGCTTTTGTACTCACTCAGATTTGCCCTTAAACTCTTTCCTGCATAAGCCAAGAGGCTGGATGTCTTGCACTGAACTGGGGGAGGGTCTGCCCTGGCTCAGAACCAATCTGGTGACACTGTAAGTCAGGTATCCCCTAGGTACAGAGAAGAAAACTGAGGCACAGGGAGGTTGCTGAGTTGCCTAAATCCACATTCTACTACGTGGTGAAATAGGATTTGAACTCTAAAGTCCACACAACAAAAAGTAGTTGTGCCAAGTGAGGTGGGAATTGGCTGCAAGATCTTCATGTGTCTAATGTTTAAAAAATATCATGGTGTTGTGCTCTTGCAGACAATGACATAGATCATGTGTTTATTAGTAGTATTTTTGAAACAAATGTTCTGAAGCTCTTTCTCAGTTATTTAATGAGGATATTTAATGAGGAAAACAGCCCATGAAATTCAGCAGAAGATACATATCATGGAGATGTTCTGGTAGGAAAAAATTATATTATTTATATATACATTGATTTTCCCCAATCAACAGTAAAAAGCACCAAACAAACCGAAGGGCCTGGAAGCCTTTGCCCATGAAGCTTTGTCATGAGCCAAATGCAGTGTTTGACAGGAGATTGCCAGGGTGAGCCTATGCTATGAAAGATCTAATTTACATGTTGTCATTAGTCACCCTGTTACTCTGGAAACCATTTAGTTTAGATGATGACCAGGGTCCTCCAAAAAGCAACAATGTTGATATGCTTTGATAATTCTGGTGAGATAATTATACTTAAAAAGGTAAAATTATGACTCTCATTCGGATGTAAAAATAAACATGTAGTGTTTTATTTAATGCATTAATAAAGAAGCTGGTAAGGGCAGTACAGCCAGTTCCAAGGAGAAGCCAAAAGCCTCCACAAATTTACCTGAGTAAGGGACTGTTAAAATGAGTGTACAAACAAAAACTAAAATACCTTCTTCCACCATGTGAAAGGGAAGTCAATCCAACCTCTACAGGACAGGACAGAATCTGCATTGGCCTTGCTATTAGTTACCTGCAAGTACAAAGTTGTAAAATGCCTCAAGGGCAATGAACAGACTCAGATAACTCAAGAGGCTGTGCTGCAAGACAGCTAGCTTTTCGCTAAAGCACAAAATCTCCCTTCTAATTCCTATTGTTAAGAAATGATAAAGGAAAATACTTAGCTACAGAGTTCTAAAGATAATAGGGTAAGGTTCCTTCTAGAGGAAGGCTGAATCTTTTTGTATCTGTCTCCTGAGTGGAGGCTTTGTGATAACAGAACTGGATTTCCAGGCTGGCTTCTCTCTTTTTGGCTCTCTTAGCTGGCAACTTATTTAAAATCTTTGTGTCTCAGTTTCCCCACCCTAAAACAAGGGTGTTTTCCTCCTAGGATTTGGGGGGAGGATAAATGAGAACATCCATGGACTGCGCTTTGCCCATTACATCTCAGCTATTATTATTTTTATTGATTACAGTCTTTTGTGCTTTTTTTTTTTTTTCCCCGTGCATGTTCCTCCCCACTTTCTCTGCCCGCTTAACTGACTATAATAAAGAGTAGGAGAAATAGTTAAAGTAATGGAGTTAGGGCAGGCTGCCCTGGAAGTTGCTGCTTTGGCATTTGTTCCAAATGTGGATTATTTGGAACTGAAGACAATCAAGGCCCAAGAAGAGTCTTTTACCTCCCCCTTAACTGCTTGGAAGAATTTAGATACCTGGGCCAGGAAGAGAGCTATCACCAGAGATACATTTTTACACCAAAAGAACTTACCCATACATATAGCAAACATTGGTTTACTAAAATGTGTTCTTTCTCCCTTCCTGGGACTTGTTTTCCTCTCGTTTGATGTCCCAGGCTGCTACCTCCTTTTTACCCAGGATCACATATAAGCCCCAATTGGCTAACTCTCTGGCAAAGAAGCCGCTACGTGGTCTTCTTTGTGGGGCTTCTCTACCTATAACATTGAACTGGTTTTTCTCCTGTTACTCTGCCTTGTGTCAATTTTATTATTAGGCCAGCTAAAAAGAACCTACAGAGGGAGAAGGGGAAAGTTTTCCTCCCTTATAATAGTGTTTGTTTTTTTAAGGTATAGACAGGGTCTAAATTTCCTGATCTTGGTTTTGAAATTAACTGTATAAATTGTTACGTATTCCTTTATATTTAAAAAATAAAGCATCCCCTACCCCAAATATTTTCTTTCTTTTTCTTCTTTCCCCTCTTTCTTTCCTCCCTCCCTCCCTTCTTCTTTCCTTCTTTCCTTCCTTCTGTTACCTAGCGGGAAAGCCAAAATCTCCCACTCTGCAGTTTGCAAATGGGGGTGGGGTGGGGTGAGGTCCGGTGGATTAGCCTTTGTCCTTATCACGTCAAGAAAATAGGAGGGGCCTTACCTAGAGGTGACAAAAAGGCTTATAGTACTAAGCAAAATTCTCAGTGGTCAGAACTGTCTACTATACACATTACATCAAAGGGGATTTACAATAGGGAGCGGCCATCAATCTCCTCCTCTTGTCCCCGTGAACAGGGGCTTGCTCTCTCCCCTGGACTACTTGCAGACAGACAAGGGCCTGAGAAACGGGAAAGGACTCACCTGGTTTGGGAGAGGAGGGGGCAATGGGGGAGGGAAGGAGACGTGCAGTTTGCACAGAGATAGGGGTTTGGGAGTGTGAGCAAGATCCTTCCATAATTGGGCATAGCAGCTGCCAGGAACTCTGAATTTATGACTGGAATGCTAAGCTGTGAACTGTTGTTGTGTTTCAGAAAAACAGAAAGCCGGCTTTAAAACGGAAGCTTGTCTGTTTTAAAGCTAGCCTGATCGGGCAGGACTATACATATTTTAGGTGTTTTTAAAGAGAGCGGGATTTAACAGCATAATTGCACCTTTAATATAAATTTGTATAACCTTCAAATAAACAAAATACCTTTCCTTTTCACCAAACTCTGTTACTAAGAGTCATCCCTGGTGGTGGGCAGAAACAGGCCCATTAAAGCTGAGGACCCCAACCCCCAAGGGTCCTCTGTTACCCACCTTCCCTTCCTTCCTCCCTTCCTTCCTCCCTCCCTTTCCTTCCCTTCCTTCCTTCCTTCCTTCCTTCCTTCCTTCCTTCCTTCCTTCCTTCCTTCCTTCCTTCCTCCCTCCCTCCCCTTCCTTCCTTCCTTCCTTCCTTCCTTCCTCCCCTCCCTCCCTCCCTTCCTTCCTTCCTTCCTTCCTTCCTTCCT
>PVIW01001281.1:55205-161131 GCA_004026585.1 Noctilio leporinus | reverse complement strand
TTCAAATGTGGTTCTTTCTTTCAGGCCTGAGAAAACAGACTCCAGGGTGGGAAAGGCCCTCAAACGAACTCCTTATAGGGCATGGCCTAGAGAGGTGACCGCAAGAATCAGGCCTAGGAATTGGTGATGAGTCTATCTACAGCCTCACCCTCCTCAGACCCCGGGAGTCATGTCCAAGGGCCAGAGAGTCCATGTGCTCCTGGTGGGCAGAGTGTATGGAGCACCACAGAAAATAGTCCACACAATCCTGCCCAGGGTAGCTGGTGCAACTAACTGCTTTAGGAAATTGCCTTCTCCCGCTCTGGTCTGCTGATCTCTTCTCCCTCAAAGGGGAATTCCTACGTGGATCAGGGTCAGGATGCCTGCATGGATTTGACCCCATCAGCCCCAATTTCAGTTCCTATGCCTTGAGAAGCTGTCAGGTTCTTCAGGGAAACCCCACAGGCTCTCTCCCCCTTTCCTGAGCAGACTGCCTGGGAGGAGCAAGAGTTTGCTCTACTGGAACCAGCTTTATTTTCCTCTAGGCAAGGTTCAGGGAGTGAAGGGCAAAAATACTGCTGTGTCTCGGCTTCTTTTAAATAAATGTATAGCCACTGGAATGATACCCTGGGGAGAGCCATTTTTTACTCCACAATTCCATGGCAGTCACCTGACCTGTCAGGCTCCTGGAGGACTCTTGGAGGACTTTTGGAGGACTCTTGGGAGAGCAAATCACCCTTTTGATGCCTCAGGAAACCACAGTGATTAGATCTCCTGAGGTCCAGCAGTGTGTAATTGGGACCTTGGAGCTGGGATGAGAACACATCAGATTTACAGAGGGTTCCCTGTCTCTGGAGACTTTCTGCTATTGTATCATCTCTAGAGCAAAACTGCTCTTGATAAAAAAACAACTTCCCTTGTCCAGTTTTCCCAGTTAATGCATGAACAAGGGGTAGGCTGTTAATACGTGTAGCGAGACCTGGTCTTGGCCAAACTTGGTGCCGCAGAGAGGTGGATTTGAGGACAAAAATGCATGTTTGAGCCCAACTCTGCCTTGGGTAAATCTTAACTCCTAAACAATGGGGATAATGGCATTGTGCCACTGACCTCATTAGTTCTGGAGTGATAGACGATCAATGTGCAAGCATCCTTGAGCGGAAAAAGGACTCACCTGAAGGAGAGACCCCAGGCGGGGATTTCAAGTGGATGAATGTATTTGTGGAACGGAGGGAGTGGGTGAGACTTGGGGGTCCTCGCAATTCTGCTTCCTGATCTCAGAGAAGGACTGACCTGTCACCAGAGGGACCCTGGTGGCTCCCAGCAGGGCAGAGCTCTCCTTAGGTGGTTGACAGGCTTCAGTGAGGAGGCCAAAACGTGAGAGGACTGCCTCACCAAAAGAATTCCCTTAGACTTGGGAGGCTGGGGCAGGGTGGGGTAAGGGCAGCTGAAACCTGGTGGTCCACAAGTGAGCTGAGAGCTACTGCAATTAGGGAGTTCCTGGGGACCTCACAGACACACCCTAGCAGATAGTGTCTGGGGTGTTTAGCTAACAAAAGGGATGAATTTTATGATGAAGCTCACCTTCGGTATCTTTCTGACTCCCTTTGCTGGCTCCTCTTGTCTTTCCCACTCCTTTGACTGAGTTCAGAGCCCTTGAACTGCCTTTAAGATCCACCTCACCCTCGTCCTCACCCCAGTCCTCACCCCTGACCCCAGGCAAATCTCTGTTCTGGTCTGCTTTCTCCCTGGGAACTCCTGAGGAGAGAGGTCTGGGTATATAGGTGAGACCTTCCACACAGTGCATGTGGGTGGAAAAGAGACAGCACTGAAGGGCTGGGCTCTGGGAGCTCCAACATTGAGAAGTCAAAGAGATGAGGAGGGACCATTCTACTTTTGTCAAATTATTTCTTAAGAATAAATTCTTAGTCCTGGCTGGTGGCACAGTGGATAAGGTGCTGGCCTGCGAACCCTAGTTTGATTCCCAACCAGGGCATGTAACCAGGTTGCAAGCCAGGTCTCCAGCTAGGTCCATAGCTGGACGTAGGTGAAAGGCAACCCATACGTTGATGTCTCTTTCTTTCTCTTTGCCTCTGTCCCTTCCCCTTGCTCTAAAAATATAATAAATAAAATCTTTAAAAAAAAAGGAGTAAATTTTTAGTGGTAACATTTCTGTCTAAAGGGTGGAAGCAAGATGGTTGTAAATGATGTATGAGTCCATTTCTGGGCAGCTTCATCAGCATTGGATATTAGCATTCAAGTTTTTTCTTTTGTTCTTTTAGAATATGTAAATTGTTTTTTTCATTTACATTTCTTTGATTTTTAGAGAGAATTAACATTTTCTCACTCTGTCTACTAATTACATTTCTCTTATGGGAACAGTTCTGTCTTTTATCTGTTTATCTTTTGGAATCTTGACATTTATTTTACAAATTTGAATTAGCTATTTATGATAGATGTTACTTCTTTGTAATGTTTGCTAGAAATACTTTCCCTCTTTTAAAAAAATCTTCAGTAGTGAAAATTTTTATAGTGTAATCATTTTGTTTCAAAGCCAATAGAAAGTTAAAATTCTCTCAGAGAGGTGATAAACATATTTTTTTTTTCAATTTTTTGCCAGTTCCTCCATAATTAGATTTTAAAAAATTTTTGTCTTTTTTTTTTTTAAAGAAACCTCAATGTATGTTGCCTTTCACCTGCCTCCAGCTACTCCAGCTATGGACCTGGCTGGACATCTGGCCCATAACCTGGCCATGTGCCCTGACTGGGATCGAACCAGCAACCCTTAGGTTCTCAAGCCAGTGCCTATCCACTGAGCCACCAGCTAGGGCTGGATTTAAATTTTTAATCAACCAAAACATATTTTGGTGAACATTTTATTTTTAACAACTGTTTCTATTATGAAATCAATAACTTTATTATCAAAACTAAGAAAATAAAGGGCAAAAGAAAAAATCCATATTAACTAGTTACCTCAATAAACTTAATTAAATTTTTAAAAAATGTTGAAGAATACCCATAACTTTACCATCCAGAGATAACCACTGTTGACATTTTGATGTAGATACCGCCAAATAATTTTTCATGGCCATTTACTTAAGATTTTAAAAAATCCTCATCCAAGGGTATGTTTATTGATTTTTAGAGAGAGATAAACATTGATGCAAAAGTGAATGAAACATTGATCAGCTGCCTTCCACATGCACCTCAACTGAGAATGGAACCCACAGCCTAGATATGTGCACACCCTGACTGGGAACTGAACTCACAACCTTTTGGTGTACAAGATGACACTCTGAACAACTGAGCCACCCAGGAAGGGCTTTATATTTATTTTTAAAATACAATTGTGAACATATTATACAAACTCTTTAATAACCTATCTTAGCAATGCAGACATATTCAGGTGGCATTTATCTTTTAAAATATTCAAAATAGCAATATAGAGGATTATGTTTCTAGATGTACCATAATTGACTTAATTCCTTATTTTTTATTCACTTTAATGGATCTAAGTTATCACTATTATGAACAATGTTGCTATAAACATATTTAAGCATAAATCTTGGTCCACATTTCTGATCATTTTCTTTATGCTTGAATTTCTTAAAGTACGATTGCTGAGGTAAAGGTTTTTTGTTTTTTGTTTCTAAGATTTTATTTCATTATTTTTAGAAAGAGGGGAAGAGAGACAGGCAGAGAGGGAGAGAGACATCAATGTATGGTTGCTTTTCACCTGCCTCCAGCCACAGACCTGACTGGAGACCTGTTTTGCAACCTGGTTATGTGCCCTGGCTGGGGAATCGAACCTGCTACCTTTGGGTTCGCAGGCTGGTGCCTTATCCACTGTGCTACCAGCCAGGGCTAAAGGTTTTATTTATATTTATATATATATTTGCTTTTTTACCTATACTACCAAATTAAGTAAATTTATATCACTGTACGTTCCCATCAACCATGAATAGCTGTGCTTTCCCCTCCCCTCCACTCACCATGCTGACATTAGCTATTAACATTTTTGCAATTTTATCTTCAATTGATAAACCAAAATGGTATATGTATACTTTATTTTATTTTATTATGTATTTATTTATTTTAAAATATTTTATTTATTATTTTTAGAGAGGGGGGAAGGGAGAGAGGCAGAAAGGGAGAGAGACATCAATGTATGGTTGCCTTTCACCTGCCTCCAGCTACAGACCTGGCTGGAGACATGGCTTGCAGCCTCATTATGTGCCCTGGCTGGGGAATGGAACCAGCGACCTTAAAAGTAATTTTTTAAACAAATGAATTAACATAAGCATTTTGAAATAATGAAAAGAAACTTTGTATTAACATGATTTGAGAGGCTGACAGAAGGCAGTAATTAAATGGTTAATTGTCTGGATATGAAAAAGAAAAAAGTATATATTGATAGTGACAGAGCAGACAGAGAGATGTTAAAAATAATAAGGGAAGTGGAGAAGACAAGAACTTATATGCATGATACATGGACATGAACGAAGTGGGCATTGCCAGAGGGAATGGGGGACTGGGTGGAGGGGGGCAAAGGGGTAAAATTGGGACAACTGTAATAGCAAAATCAATAAAATATATTTAGAATTAAATTAAGCCCTGGCTGGAGGCACAGTGGATAAGGCACCGGCCTGCGAACCCAAAGGTCACTGGTTCGATTCCCCAGCCAGAGTACATAACCAGGTTGCAAGCCAGGTCTCCAGCCAGATCCATAGCTGGAGGCAGGTGAAAGGCAACCATACACTGATGTCTCTCTTCCTTTTCGTCTCTTTCCCTTCCCCTCTCTCTAAGAATACTAAATAAAATCTTTAAAAATTTTTTAATCAAAATAAATTAAAAACCCAAAACCAAAACAACAAAATATTTTTATGAATTACCAATTAATTATGTTTTATATCTTATATACTAGCTTATATATTTTTGCATTTTTAAATATACATATTTTAAAATTGAGGTTCTCATTAAAAATGTTTTTAATAATTTCAAATACACAATACAATGAATAATGTATGTTTACAACCTACTACTCAGATCCATCAAATCCTGAAATTTTGCCATATGTTTCCTATTTTTATTAAGAAGTAGAATACCTGTATACCTGCATATCTGCTTCCAGTCTAATGTCATTAGTTCCCTCTTCAGGGGCAACCCCATTCTAAATTTGCTGCCTATCATTCTCACCAATGCATGTTTGCATCGTGTGTCAGTGGCTATAAAATATATAGCATTATTTTGTATATTTTCAATTTTTAAGCTCTATTTACTTACCTGCAACTTTTTTTTTTCCACTCAGCCTTACATTTTAAAGGTTTAGTTCTATTGATGGAATTGCTATAAATGATCCCTTTGTGCATATATATCACAATTTGTTTGTTTTTGCTATTACAAATAATGTTGCAATGTACTTGCATTGTTCACAAGTGAGAGCTTCTAGAGTTTATTTTTAGAAATAAACTTGCTGAGTTGTAACCTATGTCTTTTTGGTGTTCCTACATGTTGATAATTTATTCTCTAAAATAGTTACACCAAAGAACACATTATAATCAAAATATGAATGTTTTTCTAATTCTTCCACATTGTTACCAATACTTGATAATGTCATATTATTTCATTTTCCCCTGTTTAATGAATGCAAAATGGTATCACATTATTTTAATTTTCATCTCTTTAATTACTGGTATGCCATTGGTCATTCAAATTTCCTCTACTATGAATTGCTTGTTTCTTATATTTTGCCCATCTTCCTATTATTTCATTAGTGTTTTTCTTACTGATTTTAATTCTGTATGCTTATATGTGTTGCAAATATCCTCTCCCAGTTTGTGGTTAATCCATGGTGTTTCTTATTAAACAGAGTTTTAAATTTTCATATAGTCAAATTCATGTCTTTTCCATCAAGAACAATCCTGTAGAGAAAGCAGAATTTTACCTCTTGGGGCTTTTTTTGGGCTGGGCCTGAGAATTAAACTGACATAAGACAGATTAACAGGAGAAAAGCATAGAAATAGTAGATGTTTTACATGATCTGGAAAATGAAGGCCCAAAGAAGTGCCAAAACTTACATGTTTTATACTGGGTTGAACAACAACAAAAAAACTATGGAAAAATAACTAAACTATGTAGGGAGGCTAAAGGAAGATAAGAATTATTTTAAACAAGTTCTTTTTATACAGAATTATTTCCACTTTTATTCTTCATTGAAGAATGTTTCTTTTTCCCTGCTGGTGGGAGGGCATCTTTTGTATGGGAGTTAATTTTTATCTCCTGTTTTTTGGAAGAAAAAGGGAGATTAGAATACCTTCTTTAAATCTCCTTTTGTCAAGTGCTTTTTAGCTCAAAGTAATCCTTATGCTAAAGTGGCGTATTTTGGGATATTCTGTCACCTTAAATCCTTTGTATCTTCATTTCTTCAATTTATCTTTTAAGAATTCTCCTCTCTCATTAGCAATTCAGCTTTCCTAGAATTTATCTTCATTGGTCACCACATACTCTTGTTACAGCTACGTTCTATAAGCTCATTTTATATATTTATTTATGTAAAAGATTTTACTTATTATTTCCAGAGAGAGAGAGAGGAAGGGAGAGAGGCAGAGAGAGAGAGAGATATCCATGTATGGTTGCCTTTCACCTGCCTCCAGCTATGGACCTGGCTGGAGACCTGGTTTGCAACCTGGTTATGTGCCCTGGCTGGGGTATAAGCTTATTTTAAATGATTTTTCTGCTTGTGTTTATTGGGCCTGACTTAGACAACGTAATTAATAAAAGTGAGCAAATAGATGGTGTGCATAAGACATTCCAGCTTTCATGTCCTTAGTAGACATGGCTAGTTGACTACATTAATTTCTTTGTTCGTACACTAATATATTTATTTATTTATTTATCCAACAACTATTTTTTTGAAAATCTACTATGTGCTTGAGCCAGGTTGCAATGTTTTAAATCAGTTATATTGGAAAGGGCATTTGTGCACATTTGTCATCCAAAGGGTGTGTGCGCGTGTGTGTGCTATTTTTCACAGATTTGTGGATGAGCATACTACTTATCTCTCAGGGTGAACTGGGTATCATGTCTTGTCTTTTCATTATTTGGAGCTGATTACATAACATGAAACCATTTGTCACTTGAATATGTAGAAATATTGTTCAGTAAATTTATTTATGTCATATTTGTTTTGGTAGATGAGGTATTTCTTTAATAACTTTCCCAATTTCCTTCTTCTTTATCATATTGTTCATGTGTTCTACATCTTGTTTTGCCAATTTTATACTTAATATTTTGTATTGCCCATTTGGCTAAATATTTGAATTATCATAAATTATGCATTATAACCATTTACACTTTAAAATCTTTTATATCAATTGTTAAATTACCAGCCTGGTTTTTAATTTTGTTGATTTATACCATTTCACTTATTTATTATGTTTCCAAGGGGTTTAATATATCTTATAATTTTCTCAAAGAATGAGCATTTAAATTTATGTCCACTGACTTTGTTTTCCAGTTTATTTCTGTCCTTCGTCTTTATTATTTGCCCTTATGTTGGTTTTCTCTTTTTTTTAATAAGATTTAAAATCAAGTGTGTAGTTCACCTATTTCATATTTTAAAACTGCATCTACATCTTTACTTTTGTGCCTCGATTTGCTCACACACTTCTCACTTTTAATAGGTGGCGTTTTCAGTCCCTATAATATTCCAAAGTTATTATCATGTTCTTAATATCCTACTTAGCTCTGTTGTTTAGGAGGATTTTTGTTGCTGTTGTTAGAAGTTGTCACCCATTTATTTGTTTGTGGTTATTGAAAATGACCATTTTTTAATAATTTTGAATTTACAGCATGTTAAAAGGTCAGTATAAAAAACTTTTGCACAGCCTTTACTGAGATTCACCATTTGTTTATATTTTGTGCATTTATAGTTTTCCTGATTACTGTGTCATTCATTCTCTCTCTATATATATGTGAATTTTTTTCTGAACTGTTGAGAATAAGTTGCAGATGTATATACCTATCTACCTAAATACCTCAATATATATTTTCTGAGATAATTTCTCTTATAAAAATCAGGATATTTAACATTTATGAAAATTGGGAGGTTTAATATGGATATAAAATGCTTATCTAATTCAATTGTCTATATTTAAATAGTCAATTATCCTTATAGAGTATTATATACATACTAAACTACATATTTATATAAATACTTAAATATAATCTGCATTTAGCTTTATAATTAATTTAAATTAATATTAATGTAAATTTATACATATTTTAAACATGGATGTATACTGTGTATTTCTCTACACACACATAGAGAAAGAGAAAAGAAAGAGAAATTGAGAGTATTTTATTTATTTAAACATTATTTATTTATTATTTTTAGAGAGAGGGGAAGGAAAGGAGCAGAAAGGGAGAGAGACATCAATATATGGTTTCCTTTCACCTGCTTCCAGCCATGGACCTGGCTGGAAACCTGGCTTGCAACCTGGTTATGCGGTCTGGCTCAGAATCGAACCAGCCACCTTTGGGTTTACAGGCCGGCACCTTATCCACTGTGCCACCAGCTGGGGCAGATTGAGCATATTTTAGAATTTGGGATAATGATGATGACAGTGGCAACAACTGAAATGGTTACTTGTTTATAGCAACTACCACCTATAGGACACTCAATATATTAATATTTTTATTTTTATTTTATATTCTAAAGAAGCTTATATTTGTTTTCATACTTATTATTATTTTATTGTACACTTATACTCAGAGTAGAAAAACAAGGCAAAGTAACAAAGATCACCAGATATCTTAGATATCTGAGATAACCACTGTTAGCATTTAGGTGTGTATTTCCTAGACTTGCTTTCAATCAATAAAATTCAAAACTTTCTGTCACGTTATATAAAATATGAGTACATTATAAATATGGCTTTCTACTGTGTGATGTGTAGTTTCAGCCTTCCTTTAAGTCTTAGCATTATATTATTTTACATATTTTATAGCTGATTTTGCAAAGAAGAGCTACATTTTAAGGTGAAGAATCCAAGATTCAGAGAGGTTCAACAAATTACCTAGGTCACACAGTAGTAAAGGATGAAGTTCTAATCCAAGTCCTGGGCTGTTTGCCCAGTGATCTATTTAGATTAGATCACTGTTTGCCCAGGCTTCCTTTTGTTTTTTTTTATTTATTTCATTAATACTTAGTTTTATTGTACTATGGTGAGAAAATATATAATTTTCCTCTTGATTCACTTTTGGTGCCTTATTTGAGAGTTAGTATATATGTACCAATGCGCTACACATTGAAAAAGATTAATAATCTATGTGCTTTTGAGCTGAATATATGTCTACTGGTTCTAATTTATTAATTGTATAGTATTTATAACCTCTATGCTATTTTTTCAAATTTGTGTCTATTTTTGTCACATCTTTAATATCTTCTAAAATCATCTATTTAATTTTTAAGGTTGTCCAATTTTTGTCTTAGCCTGATAATGAATAAACACATTTCATTTCAATTGCTTTTTAAAAAATTTATCTATTTCTCTTTCCATTTCTGACTTCGACAATCCATGTCCTCACTGTTGATTTTATATTTTTTAAATTAAGGGTCTTTTTGCACCCTCCCTCCACCTTTGGCTTCAAAATCTCTTTTATATAATATCAACTGTTTTCTTTTTGTTGTATGAGTTTCCACAATAATTTTTTAAGCATTTTTTTTTGTTATATCTATTTTTTTTTTTAAGATTTTATTTCATTATTTTTAGAAAGAGGGGAAGGGAGAGAGGCAGAGAGGGAGAGAGACATCAATGTATGGTTGTGTTTCACCTGCCTCCAGGCACAGACCTGACCGAAGACCTGGTTTGCAACCTGGTTATGTGCCCTGGCTGGGGAATCGAACCTGAGACCTTTGGGTTTGCAGGCCGGCGCCTTAACCATTGTGCTACCAGCCAGGGCCTGTTATATCTATTTTTAAGCAACAAACATTGTTGGGTCTTATATTTTCATCAATATGAGAATTTGTGTTTGGAGAAATGAGTAGTCTAAAAATATGAACTCCACTGGGAGGCAGACAGCAGTAGTGATACCAGACCCAACTGTCTGCAAGTTACCTAACTGTGAGAAAGTTATCTGTTGCTCCATCTCTAAAATTCTGCTAATAAGGGTTCCACCCACAGAGTTATTATGAGGAGTAAATGAGATGAAGAACACTGAGGAATAAAAGCATATTAAACTACTATTTGTAAAATGTAATTGTCATTATTTACTATTATAGAAATCATGCTCGGAAATATTCAAACCGTTTCTTGGCAATAGTATACAAAGCAAGTTCCTTAAAACAAAGATTTTTGCTCGAAATGGGGGTAATCAGCTCCACATTTTCTCTAACCATGTCTCAGATTTCTCTCTGAGATCATGGGAATAACTTACAATGAAATCGCTGAGAAGCAGCGGTCCAACGGCCCCCAGGTTTCAGTTCAGCTTGTCCGCCTCTACTCCTGGCCGCAGTGTGGAGTTTCACAGCTTGCTTTAAACTCAGCCATGGCAGGAGTCACTGCCTCGCTTTCCATTTAATTAATTAAGTGTTTAAGTTGAACAAATAAGTTGTTTGCTCTCACGATGGGTATTGAAGCTGCAGGTTTGGATGGCTCTCCTCGCAGGTGTGGGAAAACCTGAAACTAAGGAAAACAAGTCAGGCTTAGATGGGTTTTTCTGCTCCCTGGATCGGGTACTGCACTCCTGCAATGAAAGCCATCTGGTGGGCGATCCGACAAGAGGACGGACTCCCCCTCCAGTGGCCCTCCAGCCCCTGCACAGCTGGAACCTCTGCTCAAGTACAGCTAGCTGCTGGGAAGTGAAACAGAATTCTTACTCACTCCTGCTCCTGAGGACCAACGAGGGACAGAGAGGAAAGCTAAAAAGTCCTGAGGTTTGAACTAGGGCTCATTTTTAACTTCCTAAAATGGTCTTGGAATTTTAGAATGCAGATGACCTTCAATCAGACGATGCTCTATTACCAAACTGAAGAGTAAACATCATAATCTATAATACATTATACCCTGGTGAATTCCAGAATAACATGATTTATTTTTAGTTGAAGGCTTCAAATCTCCGATGGCTCCTCTTTGATCACTCAGGGGGAGATAGGGGTCGACCCGGTCAACACGTGATGATGCAATGGAGTGGTTTTCTTAAGCTTCTTTGATAATAATCGTAATTTATCTCCTGTTAAACATAGATCCCTCCCTGGAGGTTCAGATACAGTGAGTGAGTCTAGGATGGGACCTCAGATTTGAGTTCTTGATGTTAAGAACATTAATGTTAGTAGCACTTGGGAAATAGAAGAAAATGAGGGAATAGTCTGTTTTTTTAGAATTAGCTCTAGGCTTAAATGCTGTGCCTTTCACTTACTACTTATGTAGTCTTGCAGAAATTATTTAACCTCTCCTAACTAAATCTGAAAAAAAAAAAAAGTGGAGATAAAAACTTCCACCTCCAAGTATTGTGAAGAGGCTGAAAAGGACTGAATCCCTTAATGGCATCCACTTTGCTGGCTGCTGCTACATCATTTCTATCTGGATTTACTAGAAGATTATCCATAAACTTATTTAGCATGTAGGTATAATTTTAAAAACTTATCTTTTCCATGTACTCATCATGTATTTGTAAAGCTTCTACTGTGTGTAAGAAAGTGGGATTCCAAGTGCCTTCCTGGTGACATGGCATGTCCACAAGGCCCTTCCCAGACTCCTTAAGAGGCTGCTCAGATGTCTTGTGTAATGGACTTCATGTGGCAGTCCCCTAATTATTTAGGAGGCTTGCTGAGGTTAGGAGTGCCATGTTCTTCTTCCTCCCTTCTGCCAGAAATTCCAGTTTTCTTGAATCCAGTGATATAATATTTGTAAGTTTAAGCTGTACAATATGATGTATATTCAAGTATTTATTGCAAAATGATTGCTATAATAAGGTTTATTAACATCTTCATCTTTATTCTTTCACATAAATACTATTTTTGTGTGAGTATTATGATAACATTTAAGATCTACTATCTTTAAAAACAAGTATATAACACAGTAATGTTGATTCCAGTTACCATGCTGTACATTAGAACTACAGATCTTATAGATGGGAGTTTGTACTCTTTGACCAACATCTAAAAATTTGAAACACTTTCTGAATTTGTGTGTCATCCTTTAACAGGGACCATGCTAACTCTTTCTATATAGTTGCAATTATACTATGCTGTGTATGCTGTTAGAGCAAGTACCATGTATATGCATTTTTTTCTTCAACAGAAAATATCTATTTATATTATCCCATTTGATTTTCACAGACAAAAATGTTCTAGGTGATTTGCATTATGCAGTTTTCCCTTCCTGGGTTGAAAAGTGTTTGTACTCTACCCCCCCCCCCCCCCCCCCCCATTCTAATAGCAAAAATGCAATGGATTTCTGAGGAATATATTTATACTTTCTTCCTAAAGAGCAACTTTTTAAAGATACAAACAATGGAAGAGATATTAAAAAGAAGAAGGTAGGGAAGATAAGGTGGGAAAAAGAAGGTTAATTCATGAATGAGGTGACACATCAAATACAGGTTGTATTGTCCTTTTCACTCCTTGGTCATGAGCCAGAAGACAGTTTGGCTCTGACCTTTCAAGTTGTCACTGCGAACTTTCTGCAGACAAAAGATGACAGTGGTGGCCCTCAAGCCAATTATTAGGGTGACCAACTCCATGAGTCTCGATCATTGTTTTAACTTTTCCACTAACCCGAGACTTGAGGCCCTCAACACTAGGGTCATTGAGAATCTACAGAGGCCACATGAATTACCATGGAAGACTCTGGCTGTCTAACATTCCAGCCAGATACAAAATGGATCAAGAAATAAGGAGGCCTCTTGTTGCAGAGTAGATGGTAGCTGGATGGAAGAGCTGAACTGAGGTTCAGCCAGTCCCCTGGTCCAGAAGCTGTAACCATAGCAACAATAATGGTGGCCACTCCACTCCAACCAGCAGTAACACACTTAAGAGGCTCCAGCAAAGAGGTGAGCCTGTCATACTTCTGGGCTGGGCTCTTGGTGAGGGAAGTTTATGTGATTTTTATGCATAATCACTGGGTGAAAATAAAGAGCCTTTTTCACGTTAACCCATTTCTGCAAAGTAAAGGCAAGTGTCCAGCCACACAGCCAGCCTGAGGCCAGGTGTGTGTGTCACTTGTACAGGAAACCTGTCCCCTGCCTCATCTTCACCTTTTATTTATTGTTTTTACTTTCTAGTAACAGTGCTACACAGGACTTTCAATAAGAAAAGCCTGGAGGAGGGTGCTATTGAAGCACCACTCTTGTCTGCCTCATTCATTTCAAACAGAGGTACTTCTCAAAGAATGAAGGCCTGTGTACAAACAACAATGCCCACTGCTTTCTCTTGCTGTCTGCTGTGGTGTACTGGCTTTTGATTCTGCACAGAAGTGGCCTTGTTTCAGAAACTGATTGATGGTTCTTCTGAATGAAGGAGGCAATAAGAACAAATGAGCAGGGCTCCTGGTAAGGCAAGGTCCTTCAAGAAAATGGGCTTGAAAGCACTTAACTAAAGGCTAAACACAAGCCTCAACAGAGTTAAACATCCTGAAAGACATGGAGCTGTTTCTGGTGGATAATTTGTAGTTCCTAAGGATCGCCATGTGTTTGTGCAAACATGTCAAACTCCTTGAAGACATCTGGCTGGGGATTTTGGACTTTTTGGTGGCAGAAATAAAAAAACCAGTTAAACCCAAATAGATGTCATATAAAGTAAAGAAATCCAATGGAGATAAAGAACACAGGCAGTTTGAGTTGGGTTTAAGGAAGTGGATCAGAAAGCTGTGCGTTGAAAGAGATGATGATAAGGTATCTCTGTATAGAAGAGGGCATGCGATTTTCCCCCAGAAAGACACGCAAGTTCTGCAAAGACTTATAAATACCAGAACAGGGTTAGTGCCTGCTCCCCGTAAGCTCTGGTGGATAATTCCTTCCTTAAACCCTCGTCCGTCCCTTTACCTGATAGACACAAACCAATTAAAAACTGGCATGAGAAATCTAGTCATATTAAAAAACATTTTTTAAAAATTTATTTTTTATTTCATTATTTCCAGAAAGAGGGGAAGGGAGAGAGGCAGAGAAGGAGAGAGACATCAATGTATGGTTGCCTTTCACCTGACTCCAGCCACAGATCTGACTGGAGACCTGGTTTGCAACCTGGTTATGTGCCCTGGCTAGGGAATCGAACCTGTGACCTTTGGGTTCGCAGGTCAGCGCCTTACCTACTGTGCTACCAGCCAGGGAGGTTAAAAAACAACATTTTTAACTTATGTACAGTTGGTATACAATGTTATATTCATTTCAGGTGTTAAATATGGCGATTTGAGATATACTTTTACAATGTGATAATCACACTAAATTTAAGAATTATCTGTTAAAGTGCAGACTTATCACTTTGTTCCCCTTCCCCTTTATTTATCATCTCTATTGATTAAGTCACTTTCAGTGGGTTTTCTGTTGCTTGAAACTGAATGTTGCGTACTGATACATTACCCTTACTAAAGAAAAAGTATAGTAGGTAGAGCACAGAGGTACATGAGTTTGAGTGAGTGTACAATGTACATGTTGAATACCAGGCCTTTGGCACAGGTAGGAAAGGGTCCAAAAATGTTCAGGGAGCATGAAGGACAAGTATTCCCTGAGATTCTTTCCCAGTGCAGAAAAACATATGTGGTCTACACAAGATACTGAATACTAGTCATTGACCTTGGACGTTTCATCTAACCTTGGTGAACCTCAGTTTATTCATCTTCAAAGGGAGGATAACAGCACCTTATGCCACTTGGTTTTATGAGGATCAGACTTGGTTGTGTATGTAAGTTGCTTTGGACATTTTAAAGGGCAGCCCTGGTATCTTGTCAGAGCCTACCTTGGTGCCTGACACATAGTAGGCATGCGCAATAACTATTCATTGGGTTGACATACTGTGCCTGTTGTGCACAAAAGGGTTGTGGGCACTGTACCATGAGCTTGGGGATTGGGCTGCTATCTGCCTAATTGCTCCAAGGAGTACCTACTCCAGACGTAATTTAAGGGATTTCATTAAATGCTTTTTTTCTTGGCAGAGATGTATTAGGTCCTGAAGCCTGGATAGGGAATTCAGCTTTTGTTTTCCACATAATTTCCACTAAGTATGCTGTAATGAGGTGTCTGTTTTGATCAAGGACAGTGTCAGTTATTCCTCCCATCTGACTTTGTCTATGATTTAGGGTGTGAAGACATCTGGTGACTTTAACCTATCACTGTTGTATGGGATGCCTTGGCTCCAACCAACAGAGTCGTGTCCAAGGCAGGCTGGCTCCCTGTGAAGTCCCAGGCTGCTGACTCAGGCATCTGCCAGGTGACAGGTGGTACCTTTAAGCCATTATAGAGCAAAAGGAGACAGTCACAACTGGTTCTTTAAAACTTCCCTATGCCAGACAAATCAAGAAACTATTTGCTTCCTTCACCCCAAGCTTGCGCCCAGTAACACTATTTATTTTCCCACCTCTACGTATGTGATTATGCATCCACTCCTGGATCTCCCTGGCTCTTGGCTTCTCCGTGCTGGACTCCCAGGACTGTTCCTGGCTGTTGAGTCTCTGACACTAAGCCTGGTTTTGGTCTTGCTGTGCTCTGTGCCACACTCAATGTGATACACGCAGAAACACTGCTAAGGACTGAAAGCTTGGCATAGGGAAAAGTCTTGTTTCAGGTTTCTCACTAAAAGGAATTACATTGGAGTAAGCCAGGGGAGAAGGTCCAGTGCTTAGGGTGGGAAGGTGTGGGGGTCAATGATGGGAGAGAGAGCATCCTTGATGTGGAGAAGTGAAGAACGTTTTGATACTAAGGAGGCAAAGCCATGGGTTGGAAGTCATGGGCTTGAGTATAAAGAATGGGCATGAGGCCTGGCTGGTATGGCTCAGTGGAATGAGCACTGGCCTGTGAACCAAAGGGTCACTGGTTCGATTCCCACTCAGGGCATATGCCTGGGTTGCTGGCCAGGTCCCCAGTTGAGGATATACAAGAGGCAATCGCACATTGATGTTTCTCTTCTCTTTCTCTCTCCCTTCCCCTCTCTTTAAAAAATAATAAGTAAAATCTTAAAAAAAAAAAAAAAAAAGACATGGGACAGAAGATGGGAATTTGAGACTTGCTCTATCTCTTACTCTATGGTGTAGGAACCCTTGGTCTCCTCATCTGTCAAGGGAGACCCCAGCACTGTTGATCTCATAGGATCTAAAGTGAACATGACAACAGAATTCCCCCTGTCATTTTTGGTTTATTTCTGCATGTTTGAGAAAAAGTCACTTGGAAAGCTGCCACCTCTTCTCTCCTGGGGCAACGATTAGAGCAACAGGCTTGGCCTTGAGGAGGACATGCCTTAGATAGAGGCGGGATGTTGGCAGCTCTTAGAATGGGTCATAAAGTGCCCCCTCTTCCCAGCTGATGGCTCAGAAGTTTAGTCAGAAAAAGTACTCAGCTTCTGAGGAGCTGAACTAAAGGCATAGATGGTCCCAATTTACAGTTATAGGTCAGTTTGGAAGGAAAAATGAGCCAGTGAGGAACACTGGTTTCAAAAATAGCTCAGGGGCCCTGGCTGGTGGCTCAGTAAATAAGGCACCAGCCTGTGAACCAAAAGTCGCTGGTTTGATTCCCCAGCCAGGGCACATAACCAGGTTGCGAGCCAGGTCTCCAGCCAGATCCATAGCTAGAGGCAGGTAAAAGGCAACCATACATTGATGTTTCTCTCCTCCTCTGTCTCTCTCCCTTCCCCTCCCTCTAAAAATAATAAATAAAATCTTTAAAAAACAAACAAACAACAACAACAACAAACAAAAAAACCCAGGTCAGTATCTCAGATATTCCTAGAGTTGGAAGGAAACCCAGAAGGTGTCTAATGGGTGGACCCCAGGTTCTAAAACCTGCCCGTGAGGGGATACCTGTCCCAGGAGGCAGTACCTACCTGCATTGGACACATCTGCTTTCTCACCTCATCCATCCTCCTGTGTGGCCTCATCCTCCACTGTAACTTCACCCCAGTTATGTCCTCAGACCTTGCAGACCATTTAGGCCCTTTTCCACATGACAATGTCAAATGTTGGCCTCGGTTTCTTTTTAAATATTTCTGGATCTCTTCGCTTGCTTCCACTTAGCTACTCTCCCTTAGACATATTCAAGGTTTTCAATGTAATTTCTAATTCAACGTTTTATTTTGAGATCACTGTAGATTCACATGCAGGTGTAAGGCATCTGCACTATCTACCCAGTTTTCCTACAGCCTGCAACTCATAAACATTTGCTCAATAAGTGAATTGACTCCACAAATGTAAAACTGACTTTTTTTATTTGGGCAGCCTGGGCACTGGGAGGTGTGGGTGAATAGAAGGAAGAGGGGATATGCGCTCTGACAAGAAATGGCCCTTGCCCCTATGTAACTTACAATGCCTGTCTCTGAGCATGGCGTGGTTTACTTTTCTTTTTGGGCCTTACTCTCTGAGGTGCTCTGAGGTCCTATGTATGTCAGCCCCAGTGGGACCAACTGGAGCTATTCTGTCACAAGCCTATTCTAGAGGAGAGCCAGAGGGCACGAACCCTCCCCCTATACCCCCAACTCAGACACACATGCCATTTCCTAAAGGAAAGCCACTTTTGTAATTGTCAGAGTTGGACTAGAACTGTCAAAGTATTCAAATCCACCTCTAGTCACAGTTCTATTTTTCCTTCATTGGTGTAAAAATATCATTACTTTCTCATCAAAGTTAAAAATAACAGCAAAGAACACCTGAGAGCTAGGTGAGGTTGGACAGGAGTTAGAAATGTCCCGGAGATGAAAGCACAATATTTCAATACCCTGGACAGCAGCACATATGGGCGAAGGTCCTGCTTCCTGCCTCCCCGCCCCTTGCTTCACCCTCAGCCCTGCTGCACAAAACTCAGCTGGATTTTTCCCATGGCTGCTGTGCCCACGGGTGTCTCACACGAGCCCAGATGGCCACCTTTATGTGGCTCTGTGATGCCTCATTACCCTTATTATGTACTAGTATGTGCATCCCATGTCAAGTTCACGGTATCAACTGTGCTAAGGTAATGGATTGGCTAGTGACTCTTTTTCTGAGCAGTTGCTCAGGCTTGCCATCTGGTGAATCTAATAACCAGATGGTGAACCTAAATAACCTCACTTTGGTGGAGGTAAAAGGAACCCCAGTTGGCTATGTTCTTGCCATCTGCAGCCTCCTTCTTTTGGAGTGAGATGTCCTGAGAATCAGTCATGCCATTTCTTAATTGAGTAACTATTTGTTAGCAGAAACATTCCCACTTCACATATGCAGAAGTCTGCTCTCCAGCATTTTCACCAATTTAGAAAACACTCAGGAACCAGGAGGCAAGCCAATGAAGGCTGCGTGCAGTGGAGAAGCAAGGAAGCCTGGGCCTCCCTCACCAGAAAGCTTCCTTGAGCCTCACTCTGAAAGTATTAACTCGTACTTTACCCTTAGCGATTTCCACAGCGTTAACCTGATTTCCACGGATTCCATCTGATCTCCATGGATTCACTATATTGGAAGCTGCGGATCAGAAGGGAGGGAAGGGTGTATAATAGACATTGATAGATAGGGAAGAATGTCCAAAGGCATTGAAATTAATAAAAACAGATATTAGAAGTAAAAAGAAGGGGAAGGATTTAGTCAAGGAACTAGCATGAATGGCCCAGGGACATGGACAATAGGATGGAGACTGACTATGGGAGAGGGGCGGTGTGGGCAGGGCAAGGGAGAACAATGGGGAAAAATTGAAAACTGTAATAGAATAATAATTTAAAAATAAATTAAGGCTTCTGGCCAAGATGGAGGTGTGGGTAGACAGGCTGTATCTCCACCATAACTAGAAGAAATTTATAGCTCCCTCAAAACGAAATAAAAACAAAGCAGAAATTTCAGAAAATCAAACTGCATAGAAGTGCAGCAAATGAAGTAAAGAAATACTTAGCCAGACAGGTAGGAGGGGCGGAGCCAGGGATGAGAGTGGCAGCAGTGGTGCTGAAGATGAAGCTGCAGCAACAAGTGCAGTTATACATTTAAACCTTGAAAGTGATTCTAGGGCCAGACTGCACAGCCCATGGTTCCAGTGCAGGGAAAAATAGAGCCGTATCACTTCTGACTGTGAAAACCAGTGGCAGTTGGAGCAGAGGAAGAAACAGCCAGTCTTAACAGGCAAGTGGCATTGCTCCCTCTCAGACCCCATCCTTACATGCAGCACCACAATGTGGTGAAATGGGTTGCCCCACACTGATGAATTCCTAGGACTCTGCCCCCTACAACGTAGCAAGTGTGACAGAATTACCCATGACTCACACAGAAAGCTGTCAAACTGAGGGGGCCCAAAAGAGGGAACAAATTAAGGTGCCAGTGGGAGAACTGAGTGACGAAGAGATGGCCAACCAACCAACAGCCAAAGAGAGAGCCAACCTAACAGACCCAGAGTTCAAAATGCTGGTGACTAAGATGCTCACAGACTTGATAGATCTGCTTAAATACAACAAACGCAGAAAGGAAGAAGTGAAGGCTAGGCTATGTGAAACGAAGAAAACCACACGAAACCAACGGTGAAGGGAAGGAAACTGGGGTTCTAATCAATGAATTGGAACATAAGGAAAAAATAAATAATAAACCAGTACAGAAAGAGGAAACAAGAATTGAAAAAAAACGAGGAGAGACATAGGAACCTCTGGGACAACTTTGAATGTGCCAATATCCGAAGCATAGGGGTACCAGAGGGAGAAGAGGAAGAGCAAGAAATTGAAAACTTATATGAAAAAAATAATGAAGGGTAGCTTCCCTCATTTGGCAAAGGAAATAGACATATAAGGCTAGGAAGCACAGAAATTGCCAAACAATCTAATCTCAAGAAGGATCACACCAAGACACAACCTAATTAAAATACCAAAGGTTAAAGATAACTAGAGAAACTTAAAAGCAGCAAGAGTAAAAAGAGAGTTACCTACAAAGGGGTTCCTATAAGACTATGAGCTGACTTCTCAAAAGAAACTGCAGGCAAGAAGGGACTGGCAAGAAGTATTTGAAATGATGAAAAGCAAGGACCTACAACCAAGATTACCTTATCCAGCAAAGCTATCATTCAGAATGGAAGGGCAGATAAAATGCTTCCCAAAGTAAATCTAAAGGAGTTCATCATCACCAAGCCATTATTAAATGAAGTGTTAAAGGGACTTATTTAAGAAAAAGAGGATCAAAATTATAAACATTCAAAGGACAACAAGCTCACAACTACCAACAGCAGAAACTAAGAAATAAAAACAAAAACTAAGCAGACAGCCAGAGAGGGAACAGAATCAAAGATATAGTGAACATTTGCAGGGATGTCAGCTGGGAGGGGGAGGGGAAGGACTGGGGAAAGGTGTAGGGATTAAGAAGCTTAGTTGATGGGTTCGTAATAGACAGGGAGATATTACGAATAGTATAGAAAGAGGTAAAACCAAAGAACTTACATGCATGACCCATGGACATGAACTAAGGGGGGTGGGATTGCTGCGGGGAGAGGGGTGCTGGGGGAAGGGGAGCAAAGGGAAAAGACATTGTGTTAGGGACTGCGAGTCTGCTTGGCAAGGCCCAGCTAGCAGAAGCGGGTGTTTGGCAAGGCCAGCCCTAGTGCCAGGTGGACCCAGAATGGACACCGTGTATAGGGAGACAGCCCAGCGTGTTTACCCCGTAGCCCATGAAGCATGGAAAGCAGAGAATGTGCCATACCTTGTTCTCTGCAGCTAGCTTAGCTTCCTGGTTTCAGTTGAGCAGGTGCCAGTAATACCTGCCTATAAGCTTAGTGTGATTAATAAACGGGACTTGCGGCTTGGGCGAGCCTCCCAACCCCAACTTTGTCTCTCCTCTTCTTCTTGCGTCCTCCGCCGTCCAAATCCGGTGCGTAATCCAGGGACGGCTGGTCCGTCACAACACTGGGACAAATGTAACAGTATAATCAATTAAAAAATAGCCAAGAATAAATTAATTAAAAAGAAATAAAAACACAGCAAACTAGATCATCAGTGAAGGGCAAAGTGTGCTACAGCCCTTGAATATTGTTACCACAGTACAATAATAGCCTGGAATAATAAACTGTGTTATCAGCATTGTTAATTATGATCAGTAGAAACCATTTCAGGGTCAGGGACCTTTCTCATACATTATGGAGATGTTTCCACATTGGAAATGAAACACTTAACTCTGAGAAAAATCATGTATCCATGAGTCAGGTGAGCTAAAATATTATGTAAGGGTTTTTAAAAGACCTATATTTTCATTATCATAAAATATGGTAGGTTTGTGAAACAAAAGTTAAAAAAATATATAAGCCAAAAGAAGAAAATAAAACATAGCTATCACCCCCCACCTCCAAGATACAATCAGTTAATATTTTGTTTTACTCTCTTGTTCTCTCTTCACATATGTTTGTATATTTATATCTATTCATCTATCTGTCATCTGCCTGCCCACCTATCTATAACAAGTTGGAGCTAATACATAAGAAATTAAATCACACCATGTTGTGACTTGCTTTTACCTCCACTTAATGCACAGGTACCAGGAGCTTTTTATGTTGCTAAGTAAACCCCTTCAGCATCATTTTAATGGCTGTGCTGTATTCCATTAATAGGACAGCCACCCAAGATGTTATGGTAATTTAGTGATTATTTATAAGGGCATGCACTGCACAGCAATATCTAGAAAATAAAAAATCGATCATTATGAGCAATTAGGGCATGGAGACATCCTTACAAATCATAACTAGACGATTTTGCTGCTGTGGCGGTGGAACCAGAAGCTTCGAAGCCAGGCCTTTTTTGCCTTCATGAGCTACTCTGGCTGCTGGCCTCTGATGAGGTACTTAGCAAGGCACTGAATCTTTTACATTGATACCTCAATTTACCTATCTGTATATTGGGGATGATGATATCACCTACCTTAGATGGCTTTTTAAAAATCCTGTATATGCACTATATAATGTTAACAATTATTATTTACTATTGCTTTCAACAAGGTAGGATGGAAATACGCACATTGGCTGCCAAGCAGAAAATCTGGGGGATGAGGTATTTCTCTCCCCAGGCATTTTCAGAGAAGCTCACTTTTTAAAATTGTTCTTGAGCGTGAGCAACTCCCCAGATCTATGTTTTCCACCCTGGTGTTGGTTCCTCATTAACACCGTAGAGATGTGGGGCACAGCCAGCCTTTAACCTGGATGCCCAGGAAACCCTTGTAAATAACAACCGTAGCAAAGCCTAATGAGGACAACCTCGTCGCAGGCTGCAGCAACAAGTCTCCCTTGGCTCCCCTGGGAGGGCCTGCTCTCGCAAGTTCCAAGTCTGCCGGGCAAGCACGGGTTCTAAGCAGCAGTGCCCAGTGGCCTGGGAGGCACTGTGACGGGTGCTTTCATCTTCCGCAAAGCTGAAAGTAAAAGCAGGCGGCAAGCAGATTCCTGCAGCCAGGCTTTTTATCTGTGTGTGCGTTTGGGCTGGAAAGTTCAGGGGGCTGGCAGGCACTTCAGGAAGAGCAGCAACAAAGCCCAGAGAGAGGAGGATGCAGGGTGTGTGGGAGGCCCTGGTAGTTGAGGTCAGAGGTGGCTGAGATGCCAGTGGGTGACAGGGTGGGGCCCCAGGCAGGGCAGGTCACAGGTCACACGGGACTTGTATGGCGTGCTGGGAGGTTCCCACAGGTAAACTGAGGGGAGACTGTATTAGGACATTTTGGATTGCAAGTAACAGCAACCATGGTACTTGCCTTAGCTTAAGCTGGAAGGGTACCTCATTTAAGGATTCAGGCTGCCTCACAGAACCCAAGGGCAGGCGGCAGCACCCCTGAGAAAGGGCTGGGAACAGGATGCAAAAAGGCACCTAGACTTATTTTCTCCTCTCTAACAGTCTTCCCCATAGCACCTAAGCTGACGTGCTTTGAATTTAGCCATCTCAAAAAAAACTGACTTTTTCTTAGTCTCAATTTCTGGGTCAGGTGCTTAGCACAGGTCCAGTTGGATGCTTCCATGGTGGGAGCAGAGATATATTGTCCAAACTGGCTGCTGGAGCCCTTGGGTATGGGTCAAGGAGGGGCAGTGAAGGTTTCACTTTCTCTCTCTCTTTCCCTCTTTACATTGATTAATAAGATTAGCCCTGGCTGGTGGCAGTGTGGATAAGGTGCACTGGCCCAATGAACCCGAAGGTCGCTGGTTCGATTCCCAGCCAGGGCATATAACTAGGTTGCAAGCCAGTTCTCCAGCCAGGTCTGTAGCTGAAGGCAGGTAAAAGGCAACCATACATTGATGTCCCTCTCCCTCTCTGTCTCTCCCCCTTCCCCTCTCTCTGAAAAATAATAAATAAAACCTTAAAAAAAATTAGTTCCTTAAAAAAATAATAAACTTATACAGATGTCAGGGGTGCAGTTCTATAAGAAAGGCTTCTTTATTTTTAAAATATTTTATTTATTATTTCCACAGAGAGAGGAAGGGAGAGAGGCAGAGAGGGAGGGAGACATCAGTGTATGGTTGCCTTTCACCTGCCTCCAGCTACGGACTTGGCTGGAGACCTGGCTTGCAACCTGGTTATGTGCCCTGGCTGGGGAATCAAACAGCGACCTTTGGGTTCACAGGCCAGCGCCTTGTATACTGTGCTACCAGCCAGAACCAAAAAGGCTTTTTTATGAACCAGGCAGATACTGCAAGTACTCAGTGGAAGGACAGTGAAAACTCTGAGGTCCCTTCCCATCTAAGGTGGTGTGATTGTTTGGACTCTCATGTTCAGTATCTGTTCCCTCCCAGTGAGCACGAAGGGGAAACTAAGAGCGGAATCTGGGAATGTACATTTGGGTTGTACATTGGGAGCGATGGGGGCCGCGCTCCCAGGCACAGGTGTGTGCCCACTTTGGAAGCCATACTGAGCTGTGATGACACAGTCCATAAAGAGCAAAGAGACCAACCTAGTTACTGTCACCTTGGAAGCTGAGAAAAATAAATGATGGCAAACTATCAGGCAAACCCTCCTTCCATAGCCCATGAAGAGATGCTTCCTCAAAGGTAATGGTTTTCAACATCAGATAAACAGCGAATTAATGGCACTCAAAATACAAGGAAACTTCCCCCACCCATGATCTCACTCTATTTTTTTCATTCTCTTTCCTTCTAGCTTCTGTTCCTGAGCACACAGAATTTTACATAGCTTTAGAGAGTATAAACAACATTTTGCATTCCCGTATTATGTAATGAGTAGTTTCTATGCTGCCTTGTCAACTTCTTAACTATCTGTCAGTACATCATCCTTCAATTTCAGCTTTACTTAGCACATAATTAAGGTCTGATTTGAAATTTGAGGCTGTGGAGCTAGAAAGAGTCTTGGGAAACCATTGAGGCCAAAGAAGAGGAACTGGAGAAGAGAGTGCATTCTCCAAGGTCACAGTGCTGGTGTGCTCCAGACCCGAGACTGGATTTCATTTAACTTTCCCAAACTCATGTTTGGAATTGCTCACTTGTTATCAGGTAGCAGGGCAGGGGTTTCATTTCACTTCAAATCTTTTTTCTGCCCATCGCATGAGCTAATTAGCATTTGTTAGCTAGGAGCCATTTTTATTTTTCTTAACAGAGGAAGGAAGAGTTTATCAACTCACTGTCAGGAAAATAGAGGTTGTGAAGCTGAAATGAGTAACAGCAGTTTTATTTTATTATTTTTTAAAGACTTTACCCATTATTTTCAGAGAGAGAGGGAAAGGGAGAGAGGCAGAGAGAGAGACACACACACAAATCAATGCATGGTTACCTTTCACCTACCTCCAGCCACGGACATGGATGGAGATCTGGCCTGCGACCTGGCCATGTGCCCTGACTGGGACTCGAACCAGCGGCCCCTGGGTTTGCAGGCTGGCATCTTATCCACTGTGCCACCAGCCAGGGTAATAATGACAGCAGTTTTAAATTGGACTGGTTTCGTGACTGGTAGTTAAGTCAGCGTGCAAAGACATTTATGTTTCCTAGGTTTGGCTCACTGTCTCAATGCCCTTTGCAAACTCCACAGGGATTTTAAGCTTTAAGTCTGGCTACAAGCTTATGCAAGCTGTTAGTCACCTTTTTAGATGAAAAGCACCACAGGATTATGCTTGACAATGTTCCTTGCTTCACTACAGATTCCTTTGGAATAATTTAGCTGTGGTATGATTTTGAGGGAGAAGTGATTGAGCTGATTGAACAGACACATTTCAAAACACATTTGCATTTGAAAACTGGGGTTTTTCAGCTAAAAGAACTGTTCTTGAAAGGTACACATGCAGGGCGAAGTTAGAACAAGCAGAACAATTTAGACATGATAGCTATAAATTGCCCAAAAGCTTAAAATATCAGGGGCTCTTGGTCACACAGAATCCTGGACATGGATTGAATTGTGAATATTTGGTGCTTTATTTTGAAAAACATATTCAAAAAGGAACTCTGATCACTGCTGTTTCTTCACATATCATCCCAAACATTCTAGGCATGCACCATACAACTGTAAGCACAAATTTGACTAGATGCAAACCAATAGAGGAGTCTAAGTTTGGCGTGTAGAGAAGAGGGTGGTTTCTGGGGTCAGGTTTCTAGAGTAGGTATTTACTGGATGTATGAACTTGGCTGGGCCTCAGTTTGCTGACCTGCAAAATGGGGAGAATATTCTTTTCCTGAAATTTTATGTTGAATTGATTGTATTCAATCCTATCCAGCAGAGCCTCTTAAACTTGAATGTGCACACAAATCTCCTGGGATCATGTTAAGATACAGTAGGAATAGAGGAAGACAAATACTGGATGACTTGACATAGATGCTCAATCTAAACAAGCCAAAGTCATAGACGCAGAGAGTAGATGGTAGGGGGTGGAAGAAATGGGAAGATGTTGGACAAACAATACAGACTTCCAGTTATAAGAGGAACAAGTTCAGGAGTCTAATGGACAGCGTGGTGAATATAGTTAATCCTCTACTGTATCACATACTTGCAAGTTGCTAAGAGAGTAAATCTGAAATGTTTTCCTTATATCAATAACAACAACAAAATGGTAATTATGTGAGTCTAAAGATGTTTTAATGAACCTTACCTCAACTCTATTTCAATAAAGCTGCGGGGAATAGATGCAGTGGGTCCAGGGTGTGGCCTGCTTTTCTGGGTTCTGGCTGGCTGGGGGTGCTGCCTGCACCACCTGTCTCCAGCCCACACTTGGGGCAGCAAGGGTGCGAAGGGCCTGTTTGATGAGTGACAATCAGCAATGCTAGTTGTCATTACCCTTCAAGTGGATTTCTCCTCTTTTTTCCTACTGCATTACCAGACCTTTGGTAAACCTCATCCTTTTATTGAATGTCTTTCCTTCTGTTCATGAGAAGTTATCCAGATCTCTTGTTCTAGCTGCTCCTGTCAGGTTCTTGTGATTGATTTCTCATGCACTTATAGTGGGTACGTGGGGGATGGAGATGGCAGAGATGCTGAGATGGTCATTCAGTTTTTCCTGGGTTCAAAGGGTCGTTGGAGCAATTATTGATAGAAGGTTCAGGTTAGTGGTCAGAGCTTTCAGGCAGTATCTCTTCCCTTCCCCATCCCAGAGCCTTTGAGCAGAGGAAGCTCCCTGTCCTCACAGGCTGCAGGGAAAGGCTCCTCATCTGAGCGCTGTGCCTCTTCTATTCCCTCTGACCTCCAGCTGGACTCTTTCTGTCCCCAGCCTTTGTCCTTGTTTACCTGTAGTTGACAAGATGCAGTTCGGCATATTCAGGGCCTGGTGGTTCCCTGTCGGGGTCCTCCTGAGAAGGTGTCGGGCACAGAGCACCACGCAGGCCAGACCAAGCGTGCAAGACCTGACCGGAAAGCTCAGAAAGCTGGGTGCATACAGGCCTTGATGCTGTAGCCAGGGGGCCCCAGTGGGAATCTGGCTTGAGAAGATTCCGTCTATCCTTTGAAGCCTGACCTGTGACCTAAACTTCCTTAACTTGTGTGTTGCCCCCGTAGCAGATGTTAAACCTCAACCCACATGTAATCTCACCTGTCCTAAAATTCTATGGGCCACCTGGAGTTCTTGATATCACCTTGTCTAACAGACCATAGCCAAAGTGGATTGTCTCGTCTCTTCTGTTGTTATCTAAACTTAATAACTCCCTTTTGAATACTCTTCTGTGGTAATGATATATGGTGTGTACATGTATCCCCAACCTTGTGTAATCAATAAAAACCTTTGGAGGTAGGCAATCGATGTATTTGTCCCTCAGACACTTGCCAGCCTTCTCTCCCCTAGCACAAGCTGCCTGGGAAGCATTCATTTCATCCATGGCACTGAGGGATCTCTGCAGATTGGGGGTCCCCCACAGTTCCCCCTTATTGACATGACCCCATTGCAGACATCACTGGCCTTCTGGATCCCCCAAACATCAACCACATGCTTCATCTGGTCAATTGACTTTTCCCCATGACCACCCAAGATGGGCCCTGCGCTCTCATCTCTGGGTCCTTCTCTATCCCTGCCAGGTAAAGGTCAGAACTTTGGAAACCTTGCACATCATATGTGAGAAGAGATGTTCAAGGGTCCTGGGTTTGGACACCTCTCTTCCTGAATACCCCACACTGTCATTTCTACCCTGCTGTGGCTGCCCCATGTGGCTCATGTGTAACATAATGTGGTCTCCTCTGTAATTCCAGACAGAAGGTTAAGGGGGATCCTGCTCTGGGTTCAGCTTTCCCTTCTTCCCAGGTTTACTCTTTCCAGAATTCTGCACTTCCTCCCTGGGAGGGCTCTCCTTGCCCTCCTGCCTGCTGGGAATTGCTTCAGGTCTTACCTTCCTTCTGTCCCACTTCATGGACTCTCTGTTGGAGGCACATCCATCCCACCAGCCCTCCCTCAGGCAATACCCCCCATATCCTGACTGCCACAGAGAGAGGAAATGTGGGAAGGGAAATTTGTGCTTCTTGAGAAGGCAAATTAGATTTAAACTATTGAGAAAACATGATCTTTACTGTATATTATAGCTGTTACATATACAATAGGAATTAAAAAATGGACCCCCTTTGCTTCTTTCCTTTGTCCTGAACAGACATTACCGATCTGTCCCATACAACTTTGGAAACCTTTTTAACACTGGGTTCCAGGCAGCCAGGAACCATCAACAAGAGCTGGCCTTAGAGATAGACACTCTTTCCTATCACTAGTATAAAATCGAGCTTGAGGAAGGTCAAGAAAATAAGCAAGCGCTAAACCTCCCATCAAAGAGGCAAAGTAAGTTTTAAATTTGGGAACTATTTGGAAATCACTTTAAAGTTTGAAATCGTTGTTAGTAAATTCCCAGAAAATGATCATTCAGCTTCTGCTTGCATAACTAATACCAGGGAGCTTCCCTACCCATTGACAGAGAATTGCATGCTTGCATTGTTCAAAGTAGTAGAAAGACTTTCAGTACATTTGAAACCTGCTTCTTGCAACTGGCTCCCACACATAACATTTAATTACCATCCACACTGTTGGCCCTCTGGCTATTTGAAGGCTGCCACCAGTTAGTGTCTCCCCTCTAGGTTCAATCTGCCCGGTCCTGTCATAGGTACAGCCTCTAATATCCTCACCAGCTTGGTGATTGTCCTCTGCATCCTTCCCCATTTGAGGAACCATCAAAAACCAGGGAGGCAGTCCCTTTGATGGTGAATACCCCTACCACCACCTCCACCACCACCAGACACACTTAAAAAATAATAGGGCACAGAATTGCATGTACAGGTACTGATTACTGGGGATGCATAAGGGTCCCTGCCCTCTGCAGCCTTATCCCCCCTCCTTATACCCTGCCTTTCCCAGGCCCCCAGCCTCTAGGGAAACTGTATCTTAGCTGCTCAGAGCTTGCCTGTTCAAACTACAAATCTAATAAGGAGGTTGCAGGAGAACATGTTTTTAGCTCAAATTGTGCCATTGAAATCATTTGGTTTTGAGACATCTGTGAAAATATCTTTGTTGAAAAGAGCTGGGGACATCCTGAAGGGGACCTGCCAATGCCTCCTCAGTTTTGCCACCCCCAGGTGATTTGAGGCTGCTTGCTGGAGGGAGAACTCCAGCAGCACCCTGCAGGACGGGCTTCAGCAACCATCGTAAGAAAGAAGGTGATAATAACAGCCAACGTGATTGAGCATATTCTTTGTCCCTGGTCCTATTCTGCCTGCTTCACATTTGCAAGCTGAGCTAATTTAATATTCACAAGTTCAGCCCCTTGCCCAAGGTCATGAAGCTACTAAGTGGTAAAGACAGTCTGAGCCCACAGGCTCTGGCTCTCAAGAACTTGGTGTAAGCCCCACATGATACCATACATTAATGGTATTGTCTCTGATAACACCCAACTCACACCAAGACATAAGTAAACAAATTTACCACACTGTAAAGCAAAAATTCCCAGACTTTATGGTTAATGCCTCCATGCTTTAGTTTCTTCAACTGTAAAATGTGCTAATATAACTTAGTAGTGCTTTTTATCCAGACGTAAATGTTGCCAAAGGTAAGTAGTTTCCTACACTCCTACATATAATTTCAATTGTTCTAGAAACAAAAGCACATTATTCACTCAAATTTGATACTGGGTTCTTTTCTACTAAGATCCCCATGATCTCAAGAGTTTCTTTAGGGCTTAGCCCATGGGGTTTAGTTCTCTCACACCCCTCACGTGCCATGCCTGTGTGCCTGGTCCCACTCTGGAATGTCCCCTGTTCTCCCTGCCTACCCAAGTGCCACTCATACTTACAAGTTCCTAACTAACCCACCTTCTCTATAAATTCCCTGACTATTCCATCCCACTTTGAGCTTCCTATGTCTTAATACAAACACAAGCCAGCTGTATTCCAACAGCAAGTATTTTTGAGCATTTACTATGTGCCTACAATAATTCTGGATCAGGCAAACTCAACCACACCACCAGTAACATTTTGGGTGGTATGATGGTAAATTTCACATGTCAACTTGTCTGGGCCACAGAACACCCCAATATTTGGTCAAACATACTTCTGGGTATTATTTTCAAGTATTTTTTAGATTAACAATTAAATTAGTGAATTTTGAGTAAAGCAGGTTGCCCTCCCTAATGTGGGTGGGCCTCATCCAACCACCTCAAAAGGCTTATCTTTCCCTGAGTAAGAGAGAATTCTTTACGATGGCCTTTGAACAGGGACATCAGTCAGCTTTTTCTGGGTCTGTAGTAACCTGCCAGCCTTCATGTTTGAACTAAGGCATGGGCTTGTCAGCCAGCCTCTAAGAGTATGAGCCAATACTTTACGCTAAATCTCTTTATATATATAATTGTAACATAATATTATAAATATTATAAAATAAAATATAACTTCTATATTTATTGGTCTGTTTCTCTGGAGAATGTTAATAACATAGATGAGGCAATTCTTCTTTTCAGGGGCTCTCCAGTGCATTGGATGTTTAGCAGCATCTTGGCTTCCGTCTATTGATGCCAGTGGCATCCTTGCAGCCCAGTTGTGACAATCTGAATGTGCCCAGACACTGCAAAATTGCCCTGGCTGAGAACCAGTGTTCTAGGCATGTGGGAGAACTCAAGAAAAGCTTCTGCTGGTGTTTCTGCTGCTAAGGAGCTCACATTCTACTTAGGAGTCAGTACTAAGACTCAAGAATCAATGGGGACAATTTAGTGATTGCAATCTAATTTTGGCTAAACTTGTAATTTTCTTTTTGGGGAGGAGCAGAGAGAAATTGAAGCAAAGTTTATCAAAAAAGGTGGAAGATTTATGTCATTGGAAAAGGAGAAGTATGTGGAATATGAATTAAGAATAATTGGAGTTTTCCATCCTGTTTCTCCCAGATAAGTGTAATTCTTAGGAAGTTATTGCTTTTTAAGTATTGAAAGATTTGTTAATGAGAGAAAAATCACCCATATGGCTCAGCTCTACTGACTAACTAGTGAGCAACAAATCTTCTGTCCAATTCCACTGACAGATTCCACTCAAGTCCTGATAGTTTTGAGGAATTAAATGATTCTTCAAGTGAATCTATAATCCACTGTTGCCCTGGACACATTTAATAACAGAATTCTGGGAGTGTAAGATTAAGAGGTGCAATCCTTCTGTCTTTCCCCAAACAGTTGTATTGCTGAAATAATTCATGTGTTGGGAGTCATTGAAATTGATCATTAGTAATTTATATTCTTTGCAGACAGAGCTTTTGAGGCTCCTTGCCTTCGTTGTTCAATGTCAGTTGCAATGAAAGCCACCCGTGGTTAAGGGACATTTTGTTTCATCGGCTAAGAAATTCACAGTCCTAAAAACAGTCGAAAGCCTGCAGGGAATTGAGAGGTGACTGGACACTGATTTTAGCAAGCTGTACACGGCTGAATATGTAACGCAGGAAAGCTAATCAAAGGCACAACGTGAGAATCAATAGCAATACAGTGTGAGCTGGGCAGTAAGATTTACTGTTAGCTTAGCCTTTCCACAGTGGGCAAGGTGCAGGCAAACCAGGAGGGCAGAACCAGGGATTAAAGTCTTTCAGCTATAGTTAGCGACAGCACTGACCTGAACCGGACGCTGGAGCTGACCTGGTGCCTGAGGCATAGTTCAAATTTGGGCTTCAGCACCTCTGCTCTCCTCCTCCACTGTCATTTGTTAAATGGAGCTGATGTAAGAAGGACCGATTTCTGCTTTACCACAATAAGGCACAGAGTTTTGGACTTGAGGGAGTTGAGGGTCATGTGATAACCCCTCCTTTTCTAGTTGAGGAATTGCAGGTCAAGAGCAGTGACAGAATAATTAGAATAATAGCAAAATTAACATATAGGGAGTGTTAATTGTCTGCCAGACGCTCTCTGAGTGCTCTGTGACATCTCATTTTTTTTTTTTCCTATCAGGTTGAAGCTGTTGCTGAAAAGGAAACTGAGGGTCGGAAAGGTTGAGTCCTTTGCTCAAAATAACACTCTTAAATTCAGAGCTGATAATATGCAAATTTAGGACTCTTCCTTCAGCAGGCTAGTGCTTTTTTTTATTTTCCCCCTTTGCTGCAGGCTTTTCTTATCTGCATAGTTGCTTTACCTCCTTCCATCTTTCCTTGGGCTCTTAGGCTGAATCAGACTCTGGGAAAGCAGCATCTATTAGTCATAGGGGCGTGTGTGTGTGTGTGTGTGTGTGTGTGTGTAGGGGGCTGGAATGGGTGAGGGGGCGCCCTGAGGAAGCAATGTCAGTGTTGTGTGGTGAGCAAGATGGGGAGCATTGCCAGTTTAACTACTCTCTTTTTCTGATCTGTTTTTGGTGTGTGGGTATATCAGTCAGGGTTCTCCAGAGACACAGAAGCAGTAGGGTACATTTCAAGGAATATGCTCATACATTGTAGGGGCTGGCAAGTCTGAAACCTGCAGGGAAGGCTGGGAGGGTGGACACTCTCAGGCTCACACAGGGACTCAGGTTGCCATCTTGAGAGGGACTTTCTTCTTCCTTGGGAAAACCTCAGTGTTACTCTCTGGGCCTTTCAAATTAGTGGATGAGGCCCACCCACAGGATCCGGGCCCTCTTCTTTACTTAAAGTCAACTTCCTGTGGATGTCAACCATATCTATAAAATACCTCTCAGCAGCACCTAGATTAGTGTATGATTAACTGACCACCATACCCGAGCCAGGTTGGCATAAAATTTGCCATCATAATGGACGGATCTGAACTCCCCACAATTTTTTCCAAAGGGTAATACAAAGGAATAATTGTAGATTCAGGTACATACTGGTACATGTGGGAGCAGGATTATCTGAAAAATTGCCATTCTTTTCCCCTCAAAGGGGCAGCCACAAGCCTGTTGACCCGCATGTTAACCCTGTGGGCTAAGTGAGCAAAAGTTGAGTAGTGTCTTCATAAAGAGACCACTGCTCTGTTCCCCAGGACAGAGGAATGTTGGAATAACACCTTGTTCCCCTTACCCTCCTCTTCCCCTTCCAGGGAAAGAGGAACTGATTTGATTGGTGTAGGGAGAGGCAATCTGCTATGCATTTCATGAACATAGGCGTCTGGCTGCCCTTCGCCCAGGCTATTACCCAGGGTTGCATTTACAGTGAGAAACCTAAAGTGGTGAATCATGCCAACTCAGACTTTCTCTCCTGTCACACAGTCCTCTGCATGTGCAGTGTCCGTTTGGGAGCACTCACATTGTCCTCATGGGACCTGGGGGGAGGGCATGAGAAACCGGTGTGAACATCATGCTGACATTCTGGCTATTACAGCTGCTGCGAGTAACAGCAGACCCAGGGGTGTCACGCCTCCTTGCCAGTATCCATGAAAAGTTAGAGGCTAGCTTGTGGGTTTGCAAGTAGGGTAAAACCTCAGACCTTCTACAGTCTTTGACAGGAAGACGCCTTGATTCCCTGCAGGCCATTTAAAGGATAAATGTATTTAATCATACACATAATAAAAATTTACAGGCATCCGATTAGTACTTAATACCTATTTATTCATGCAATACAGCCAATCTTGGAGGATATGAAATTTCGTTTTGACTGTTGAAATGCAGGGACAAGCCTCTACACTCCCACGTAGATGCAGATAATCCAAAAACAACAGGCTTCCAAATATTATTTGTATTTTTGTCAGTCTGTTTAAATTTCTGAAAGAAAACGCTACAAAAAGACACGTAATTCAATTTACAAATATTCTTAAGTTTCTGCCGTACATAGCACCTTTGGTAGACTCTTTGGAAAGCATAAGACAAGAGCCATACCCTGAAGAACTTGCAATCAAGTGAGGACATTAATTGTCATCATGGATTTATGAGTCTACTTGCCAGGCAAAGACCTCTCTCTTCAATATAATGATCCCTTTATTGCTTCTTATAATGCTTTTATCAATGGTATGTTGGGTACAATGGTTCTATATTAGCCCAAAACACCAGTCAAGCATCCCTGATGAATGAAAGGCCAGAAGGGAATGTGATGAGGAAGTGGGAGAGGAACTAACATTGATTGATACCTATCCTATAATAGACACTTTGCTATCTAATAAATTCACAGAAGAATCCAGGAAGTATGTATTATTGGCCTTTCCATCCCCCACCCCTTTTTAGCCGATCCCAACGTTAAGGCTCAAAAATGTTAAAACATTTCTCTCAATCCAGATAGAAAGGGACAGAGCTGGAATTTTTATGTCTAACACTAAAGCCCAGGCCTTTTCTGCTGCTCTATACTTAAGACCTTCTAAACACACGTGTGTGTTTTCTTAAGTCAACATGCAAATAAACAAGCCAGCAAGACCCAGCAGCAAGTCGTCTGGGCCTGAAGGTTTTAATAATGAGCTGAATTGCTATTGGCAGAGAGGTAGAGGGGGCCAGAGCCTTGAGTGGGGGGTGGAGGGAGGGATACTGAGAGCCCTCTCCTCGCTGGGATTCAACCTCTGAAAACACAAGCAGAGTCTGCACATATTTTCCTTTTTGTGGGATCTTCTGCCACACATCTCTACCACGACTGGAGATAGTCATCTGAGCAGAAAATGTGGAAAACAAGGCCCCTGGGCCAGCTCACTATGGAGCCTATCAAGATGTGCAGCAGTTCATCCTGCTGAAAATGCAACTCGTGTTATGTGTGTGTTTCCCATTTATTTGTTCCACAGAGGGAGGTGCCTGCAAATCAGTCATGTCAGATTTGGAGGAAAAGAAATCTTTTAGCTTTGCAAAAGCTCCTTCCCCAGGGGGAAAGATAGGACCCGTCTATTTCCATTTCAGATCCTGTTATGGACTGAATGATTGTGTTCCCCTTCCCTTCTTTATTTGTTTTGTTTTTCGCGTTCAAAATTATTTTGTGTTAGTTTCAGGTGTACAGAGTAGGGGGTGGACAATCACGTACTTTGCCAAGTGGTCGCCTTGATACTTCAAACACCTACCTGGCACTGTATGTACTTATTACAAGTTGATTGACTACATTACCTAGGTTGTACTTTTTACATTCCCATGGCTGTTTGGTACCTAACCACCGGTACTTCTCATTCCCTTTACCGTTTTCACCCAGTTCCCCAGCCCCTGCCCTATGGCAACCACCAGCTTGTTCTCTGTATCTGTGAATCTGTTTCTATTTTGTTGGCTCGTTGATATTGTCCCATCCCTTCTATGGACTGTGTAAATCTCTAGTGCTTTTGCATTTCGCTTGTTTGATTTTGGTTCATTTTTCAACACTATTCACAGGAAGGAGGAGACCCAGTAGACAGGGCCGGGGTGGTAAATTTGAGTTAAAAATAGTTGCTGAGATTTGCAGTGGGAAATGGTGGAGCATCTGTTCCCGGGGCAGCCAGGCTCCCCTCTCTGGAGAGTGGAAGACAGAGGCTGAGACACAGAGGAGTAACCACATTCTCACTCTTCGCAGTTGCTGGGCTGCCACGGTCTTTGCGGAAAGCTCAGTGTCGTGTCTTTGTTTCACGTAGTCTCAGAGCTCTCAGCGTTAGCAGCTCAAGAACAAACGAAAACTGTAGAGGAATCCTGGTTTCACTCTGAAGAGTAGTTATCCTTGGAGGAACAGTGTTCAGATGTTTGGAAATGTGTGTGTTTGGCACTTATAAGCAATAGCAGCAGTGACGACGACAGGGAAAGAGAGACCTACATGTCTGATGTCCGCTTTCTGGTGTTTGTTGTTACACAGATTCACAGAAACAACAAGCATACACGACTCTCTATCATGCATGGTGTAGCTGAGTGACAGATTTTTGTCAGCAACCAGAGAAGCTGGCAGTGGGATGAGATGGGCTGGGAGAAAACAGTGGTGAACAAAGGCCCTGGCTCCAGATACCCTGGTTATTCATGTCCTAAGGTCAGGTTTGTTGAGGAACGAAGAGCAAATGCCAAGGGCTAGGGCTGGGGCTAGGGGATATCTTTTTCCTTTATGATTTATTAGTTACTCCCTTCTTCTGGGCCAGGGCCTGAGTTTTCTTGCATCTAACAAATATTCTCCAACCCCGAGCAAGTGTCCAGAGAAAGAGCCTGGGTCTTACTGAGGTCATGGCACCTGGAGGTGCTGTCTTTGCTCTCTCAGAAGCTCCCTGTGTTTGGACAGGTTTCGTTTTTCTCTCTGGGCTCCAATAATCACTCGCAGGGGCCTCCTGAATCTGACCATCATCTCTGGAAGTCCCTTTACTTAGGGAAGGATTTACTTTTACATCTTTACCAGCCAAGAGCCCAAGGGCTGCTGGGTGAGGTCCTAGTCAGCCTTGGGAAGGAGGCCCAAAGGCTCTAAACACAGATGTTTTCTTTCTGCCCTGGCTTCCCCTTACCTTCACCAGACAGGTCAGCAGTTCCACCTCTGCCGCTGTGGCTTCCTCCCCTTCCCTATGCCTCTAGGCCTCTCTCATTTCTTGCCAGAGTGCCTGACAGCATCATAACTCATCCTTCTACTTTCAGATTCTCAGTTCTAGTCTATTATCCTCTGCACACTCAGGGCAGTTTGGATGTTCACTCCCTCTGTGGAATGCCCATCGCCTCTTTCCTACCCCCAAAAAAATCAATCTTTTATCACTTCCTGTGAGAGGCCAGCCCAGACCCATGTGGGGGAGTTAGTTCCTTCCAGTCACTTCCTTCTTCATGCTTCCAGTTCTCTATAGCTAAGAGCAATGCTCTATCGCTGTGAGCTCTTCCTGTAGCCCAGTGCTGTCCAAGAACCTCCGTGCATTGTCTCATTTTATCCTCACAGTGCCTTGTAACACCTGCATCCTCTTTATCTCCATCTTAGTTGAGGAAACGACGCACAGTTACTTAATCCTGTGCAAGGTAATGTGGCTAGACAGAGGAGGGGGCGAAATTTGAACCTGAGTAGTCAGTCCAGCCCCCAGCCCAAGTTCTTAGTCACCACACTGTTCTGTGAGAGCACTTACTGGCGTTTTATCTTTGTTTGTTTACATTGCTCCTTCCATCGGACTGAGCAGCTTCAGGGCAGGGTACTGTCTCATTCATCACTGAGACCAGCACACAGTAGAGACTCCATAAATACTGGAGGGAGGGAAGAAGAGGATGTGTTGCCATAATTATATGAATAAGGACATAGAAACATCAATAAATAGCTCAACTTTCCTAGGGGGGCAAGGTCAGGTCTATGATACTAGAGCTGTCCTGAAAGATGTTGTTCTATGAAAAAGTTTGAATAATTTTGCTGCCAGTGAAAAGCTGATATTCTAAAAAAGTGTGGACCATGGTTAGATCAGCCCAGAAAAATTATTTAAAAAATGAAACAATAGATCACAATCATCACACGCTTCTTTTTTCTCAACAGTTTTTAAAACTCATTCAAATGCAGTCTGTGTGGGTATAATCTGGAATCCGGGTAAAACTATTTACAGACAAATGGCTGATTCTAGAGCAAGAATCCTCAAATGTTTGCTGACCTCTTTGAGAAGCTGGTGAAACTTCTTGGATTCTTTTCCTAGAGAAATGCACATGCCTATTCTGGGGAAATGACTAATATTTTCAAAGATTCCAATTCTCGGTGCATAGGAAACAGCTGAGGTGGAGCTGAGGCCCAGACTTGTGGGGAGGGGGTGCAGCTGCCCTGTCCTTTGCTGGTTAGACCTCCCTCCACAAACCTTCTGTCCATTGCTACTAATGCAGATGGTTTGCTTTGACTCCTCATTTCTGATGCCCCCTCCTGTTTGACTGGCATGCAGGACAGCAGGCTCTTTTTGATTCTAAAATTGTATTAAGGAAATATAAAGAGACAGCCACCACAAAATTGTTGAACGTTTTGGGGGCAGGGAGGGAGGGCGCTGGTTATATGGGAAAAGGGTTGTTTATAATTACATAGTCATAAATAAACACTCTATTCCAGTTAAACTGTGCAGAGGTGGGTGAGGCTGGAGCTGGGTGGGTGAGAAGAAAGAGCCTATGGTGAGGTGAGGTCACAGGGTAACGGGTGGGGGAGGGGTGCTGTCTGTTCTGGGTGGGCCCTGCAGACCAACTGGCTTTTTCACTCAGGGAGTTTTGATGGATGGGGTAACATGACCTGACTCTGTTTTAACAGGATCTCCCTGGCTGCTGAGCTGAGAATAGATTAGAGAGGCTAGGAGTTGAAAAGAGGTGTTTGCAATAATCCAAGAGAGAGAGGGTGCTTGGGCCAGGATTTAGCAAGGAAGAGACCTAAGAAATGGTTGGACTCTGAATGTCTTTTTTTTTTTTTTTAAGATTTTATTTATTATTTTCAGAGAGAGGGTAATGGAGAGAGGCAGAGAAGGAGAGAGATATCAGTGTGTAGTTTTGCCTTTCACCTGCCTCCAGTTACGGACCTGGCTGGGGACTGGCTGGAGTCCTGGCTTGCAACCTGGCTATGTGCCCTGGCTGGGAATCGAACCAGCGATCTTTGGGTTCGCAGTCTGGTGCCTTATCCACTGAGCCGCGAGCCAGGGCTCGAATGTCTTTTGAAGCTAAAGGCATGAGGATTTTCTCTTGGGTAGCTGTGAATGAAAGAGAAGAGTCAAGGATGACTTAGGTGTTTTTGGCCTGTGCAACTGGAAAAATAAAATTGGCATTTATTGAGCAGGGGAGACTGTAGGGAGACAGCAGCTCCACTTGGAACATGTGCGAGATGCCTAGTTAGACATCCAAGTTCAAAATGCAAAAGGCTAGTTAGTTTTATTTATGCCATTCAAGTCACTTTCAACTCTTTTTATTTATCTAATGATTGTTTTAATCCTCATCTAAGGCTTTGCTTATTGACTATAGATAGACAGGTGAAGAGAGGGGGAGAATGAGGGAGAAGAACATCCCTGTGAGAGAGAAACGTTGATTGGCTGTCTCATGTGTGTCCGGGGACTGAACCCACAACCTGGGCATGCACCCTGACTGGGAATCGAACTTGCAACCTTTCAGTTTACAGAACGATACTCCAACCAACTGAGCCACACTGACCGGAGCAAATGATTTTAAAAAAGAAGAAAAAAAAGACACACTTTCAGTTGTTCATTGATTTTCAGTTAACTCGTGGGCATGAATTAAAATTAGTCCCATTTACAAACTTAGTTAATTACATTTCCTTAAACATCTTCAACTGCATTTATACATTTAATATGTTCACTTTTGAATATTTCAAATGCCGGGTACAGGATCCTTACAACATTACTAAACAACACCCTCTTAAGCATTAGGTTACTCTTGTGTCCAATAAATGTGTAATTACAGTAAACCAAGTTGCCTTAAACATGCCACAGTGCTTTTATAAATTAAAAATTTTTCTCATCCTTAGCTAAAAGTAAAAATAAAAAATGTTAGATTCTCCTAAACATGGCAAACACTTCAAGGTTGTTTTTTAAGTTGTTGAGGAGGGAAACGATACTTGCTTTCCATGCTTAAGTTAAAAGGATGTTATGAAGACAACCCAACTAACAGAGTTGGGACAATATACACATGTTCTGAAAAGTTAAGGTGCTGTTTTCATGCCGGGATAAAACTAACCTCTGGAGACACATTTGAACCTTATCCTGAAAGTTGAGCAGTTTTCTTTTCCTTCCACAAATCAAAAGTGACTGAATAAAAGCAGATACTTTAAGTGAGGTGTCAATGACCTTTAGAGACACGTACGCCTTCCCTTCCAGAGATGTAAGACTAACGTCATAACAAAGGGTCTCCCACCTGTGAAATTCACAAATTCCAGGGACAGGTAGGGGTCAGTGGTTTGCGAGGCACCGGTGCTGGCACCGGTGCTTGCAGGGCAGTTGAATGAAATCACAGCAGGTCGGCAGCCACTACCCTACCCATACTTGTATGAACTTTTCTCCCACGGTCCACAGGTGAGGTGGGAAGAGTGAGCTCAGCTGTAGCATTCCATCCAAGGGAGGAGGAGGACTCCCAGGGAGGGGTATCCTCCCAGGGAGGATCCTGGGAGGAGGGAGGACTGCCTTGAGAGCTTCCTGCTGACGAACTTGTCCCCTCTTCTCTGTGGTGTGACAGACTTGACCCCTCTCCTCTGTGGCGTGGGCCAGGTTGGTTCATCTCAAAGGGTCTGTTCACAGTGTCTGCCTGACAATGGTTTCCACTGGGCCAGCTCAGCTAGCAGCCCCCACTGCGGGAAGCAGTTGACACCCTCCTACTACGTATGATGTGAGCCCAGATTCATGAAAGAGCCCAGCCCCCCAGACCTGCACTTTTGGCTTCTTCTTGGGCAGGTTTTGTACATGGGCAGAGGTGTGGTGGACTTATGTATGGCTTCTGGATGTAGATTGGCTGCTCCAGCCAGAGTGGACAAGAGGGCCAGTGAGCCATGGCTTTGGTGATGGCCATTCCTTGACATGACTGAGATGCCCCACCTGTGGGTGACTGGCTTTTGATTTCAGCCCTTGCAGCTGGCCTGCTGGCCGAGGTGAGGGGTCCTGCCTCTGCGTTTCCCTCCCTTTCTTCTCCTTTGCTCCAGCACCTGGGGGTGAGTGCAGCCCCCTGGTACTGCAAGGATGGGAGCCAGGAGGGAGGGGCCTCAGAGACACGTGGGGTTTGGCAGTATTCATCTTGCTTCTGCAACAAGGTCTTTCCAAGCCCAGCTGTGCTTCATTGTCTCCGCTGAGTTCTTTTCAAATGTAGCTTCTCTCCTTTTACTAATAAGACTCTGATTTCCACTAGGTCAGGGAGAGTGGGAAGACTCCAGATGTCTGTATTTTAAATGCATCTCAAATTCATGTTTAGGAATCCTTAGCTTAAACTAAATCTAATGATTGTCATTTTTTTATAGTCATTTTTTATGGTCATTTCTATTTGGGCATGCATAGCATGTATAGAAATTTCGTGATGAGGTTTTTCCTGGTGTTTGGTCCCTTCTGCTTTTTCACATCAAGAGATGCTGGTTTATTTATTTGTTTGTTTGTTTATGGGAGCAAACCAGAACCAATCACGTTGTTGCTCTGAGACCTGAGACAGGGAAATCTGAACCTGTCAGTCTGTTAACCACTAGAGGTGAGTCCTAGGGGGGAGCACTTTGTAATTTCAGATACTAAAAATGAATGGTATTATGGAGTAACTGTTAACATACGCTCCAAGATGGTTATGATTCCCTAGGGTGAAATCAGTAAACATTCTTCCAACTTAAGCTGTAGGAAACAGGCAATTTCACAAAGAGATGCTTTCTCCATTTTTATGAGACAGCTTGCATCAGGCGCTGTGTTTTGTTGGATGAGTAGCCCGAGTCGGCAGAGACCTAGGAAAGGGGTTAGGGCTGCAGCCTGTCTCAATTCAGTCCTTACTTTGAGACAGGGAAAGGTCAATGTCAAGGTCATTTGACCTTGTGGGCAGAGAGGAGAGAGACAGGGATGGCTCCCAGAGATAGCCTTTAAGAACACTGAACATGCTGGGTACGTACGCCTGGTTCTAAATTAAACTGGATTGGAAGGAGGCCTGTGTGAAATTAATTAGAAATGAAATGAGACTGAATGGATGGGTTGGGGCACCATTGTGGGTTGAATTGTGTCCCCCCAGGAAAAGATAAGTTGAAGTCCCAACCCCGGTACCTCAGAATGTGGCCTAATTGAGAAATAGAATTTTGACAGAGGTAATCAAGTTACAATGATATCATGAGGGAGAGCCTTAATCCAGAACGACTGGTGTCCTTATAACAACGGAAAGTTTAAACACAGGGAGAACACCATTTGGAGATGGAGGCAGAGATTGGGGTATGAATCTACAAGGCAAGGAACATCAGGTATTGCCAGCAAAGCACCGGAAACTGGGGGAGATGTGGGAACAGCCCTCAGAAGGAGCTGGCCTTGCTGACACCTCGATCTTGGCCTTCTGGCCTCCACTATGGTGAGATGACACATTTCCATTGCTTATGCCATGCAGTTTGTAGTGCTCTTATGGCAGCCCTAGCAACTCATACAGGTGCAGTGTCTCTTGTTAGGGATCTAAGTTCCACAAGGACAGGAGTTTTGTCCTGGTCGAATCTTCTTTCCAGTGGCCGGCACAGAGTAGGTCCTCATAAGTATTTTGCTGAATGATTGAGTCCTTTGGAGGACTAAAGGCACACAGAGAGTGACAGCGATAGCCAACATCATTAAGCCCCTGTTAGGCCCGCATGGTGCTTGCTGCTTATGAAGCCTATCTCTAGTGCCCAATGCAACCTGCCAGGTAGGTCTGATTTTTCTCATGTTTCAGATATGGATGTTGGAGCTGAGAGAGATTAAGGAAATTGTCCAAAGTAACACAGTGGGGAAGTGGTAGACTTGGGGTTGTAGCTTAGACTTGTCTGACTCCAAAGCCCTTGCTCTCATCACTAGGTAGGGCCTTAGTGGGGACCCGGCAGGCAGGTAGGGCTAGTGTCACCGAGGGAGAGGCCCCAGTCGGCAGCTCAGAGCTAATACTCCAGACGCTAGAGAGGGACACCTGCCCTGAACTCTGCGGGTTACGTATAGTCAGAGACTGTCTCCAGAGGGCCTGCTCCATGGTTGGCAGGTCATCAAGAAAGGGGGCTCATTGGAGTTTTCAAACCGTCAGCCATGCCCTATGCCACTTCCTGTGTGAGGTGGCCATGACACAGGTCAAGAGGCACATTTTTAGGGTCATCAGAAGGGCATGTTTGCTGGTGTCCCCTTCAAGGCCACTATGGAGAGGGACTCTTCCTTTGTTCACTTCCTACCTGGGAGGGAGTAATTCTTCTTTTGGCCAAATCTGAAGGCTGTCCCCACTCAATCTCAAATCCTTAGGAGAGAGGAGCAAGTTCTCAGCCTCCTCTACGTGGAGACCAACACTTGAGGGCTGACCCTCTCCCCTTTTTTTAATCATCATATCATTGGTACCTAGTACAGTGTCTGGCCCAGAGTTTCTTCAGTAGATGTTTGTGGAACCAATAAAATGAGAGGCATGTTTGGGCTAAATTTACCAGGACTGTTCATACCATGGACAGAGCTCCAGTAGCGTGACCTTGCCTCATTACAGGGACAGAAAGGCAGGGGACATCTGTGGGTCAGTGGGCTTCCCGGGTGAGGAGATGGCCTATTAGAAAGGGGGAATCTTTGCGGACTCTGTGGCTGGAGACAGAACGTTCTTTCCTGGTTTGTTCAAACCTGCTGAACCAGCTTTGTCTTAGTGCCTAAGTGGGGAAGAGATGGGTCCCTGGGGCTGCTCAGATTCACCCCTCCTCGATATTGTAGTTGCTGTTATTAACGTTGTTGTTGTTATGATCTCAGAGCAGCATGAACCTGCTGTACTTCTAAGACATTATCAGATAGATACATGGTCTCTTGGAAAGTCTCTTTGAAATGCAGGTCCCTAGGCTTTTCTTGATTCAGCAAATCTGGGGAAGGAGCGCAGGAGTGCAGGAATTGCATTTGGAGAAACTGAGTTCCTCTGCCATGGTGCAGGCATCTTTCAGTGGCAAAGGTCTAGTATTCTTTCCAGTGGTGCAAAATATGAGCATGAGAAGCTTGTGTTTCTGATGTTAAAGGTTTAGCTGATGACCTTAACCGTGCACGTACGTCAGGAACTTGTACATTTCACTGGCCCAGCCATTTGGCTGGTTTCCAGGCAGGTGTGTGAACCACTGCCCCCAAAGCAGGAAGAAAGATGAACTGGGAAGGACTGGGGCCCACCCATTTTCTAGCTCAGCCCCCTCCCCGCTCCCCTGGGGGCTGTCCTGTAGCTCAAACAAATGCTCCTGGGGGAAAATGTGCTACTTTTCAGGCTCTGGCTCCCCAGGTGGGCGCTTTCTCTTTTTGTCATGAAATAACATGAAAAGAGGAAACCCATGCCTTTGTACTGCCTCCTGTGGCGGAACATTCCAGAGATGGGAAGTCTCTCCCCGTGCCCTCCCAGTCCTCCCACTGTGTGCTGGTGACATGAGCTGAAAGCAGATGCTGGCTCTTCCTGGAAAAACATTTGATACTGAAGGTGACTCAGGCCCCTTGGGTCCTGTGATCCTCAAAAGGCCTCTGTACCTTAGGGTGTGACCACAAGCTAGGAGGTACTATCAAGTGTCAGCCTGGTGCTTTGGGAAGCTCTGGGCTTTGGTTTCCTGTCACAAAGATGTGCCCAGGTGTTGCAGCATCCCAGTGGGTAATGGCACTATTGCAGTCCTCCTGAGGCGACAGCTGTGCAGCAAACCCCTCACTCCTCTGGCTCAGGGAACCAGCTTGACACTGCTCTGCGAGGGAGCTCAGGGCAGAGACTGCCAGAGGCTTTGCGCAGTGTGTACGTGTGGGCGTGCGGTGTGTGCGCGTGATGTGTTGGGCAAGGGAAGGAATCCTGGCCCTGGGTCCTGGGGTTTAAGGACCCCCCCAGGACCCCAGGAGAGGCTCATTTTTCTAGGGCAACTTCCTTGTTTAACTATCATGTCACTCAGAACTTGCCCTGCCGTCCTCGTGTCCAGCAGGATTTCCCACTATGTACCTCTCTGTAGCTCTGCCTTCATGTGTCGGATTCAGGGCTGTGCTTAAAATTAACCTGCGTGATTTCTCTTTTGTCAGATCCCAGGAGGGTGCCCTGTCATCTCATTCCTGTTCCTGGTTAAACAGAATTCAACAGCCTTTGTCCTTGTCATGCCTGCCCAAGTAACCTCCAGTCTTCATGGAGAACAGAAGAGGCACCAGCACTGGAATTTCTAGCTGTGAGTGCGCCCACCATTGGTGCGCATCGAGTACGAATACTGACACCAAGACCAACATGGACACCAGTGTGAGGGTGGCTACTGATATGAATAGTAATACGGGTGCCAATACTAACGAGGCCTCCTGCTCCCACCGGCATTGCTCTCCTCTGCTGCAGCAAAGAGGCCTCAAGTACCAACGGCTCCCAAGCTGTGGGTTCTGCTGTGGCCACTCACTCAACTTTCCATTCCTGGTCTGGAAAGTGGAGCCCGTACACCTGTTTATCTTTCTCATCTAGTGGTGTTGAGGAATCAAGGGGCTGATGGATTTGGACAAATAGGAAAGTGTCTCAGAAAAATGGTAACTCTTACGGTTATTATTTTCCATTTAGCCAGAGCTTCTATTCAGGGGTCCTGTCCTTTCGGCTTTCGTGGACCCTCCCCGCTTCTGGGTGGGAGCGCAGGCAAGCCTCCATGGGTTTCCCCACGGGGCTGAGACTCATAAAATGGGAACTGAGCTATAGCTAGGGTATCTGGAGAATTTCCTGAATTCCCCGGCAAGTACAGGCAGGTGGGGGCATCTCAGGGCAGATGGTAGACAGGATCCTTAGGGAACAGTGATGGGATAGAAGCCTGAGGGGAGAGCAGAGCTGGGGGTGACACTGCCCAGTAGTCAGTGGGAGGCATCAGGCATGAGGAGCTGGGCTTTGCTCCTGCAGAAACACATGCCCTGGGAAGCGGAGAGTCCTTGCATGTAGGCAGGGGAAGCCAGTGAGTGGACTGCTGGGGAAGCCACTCCTGTGCAGCACCTGGTCAGCCTGGCACAGGGACTGTCTCCCCATGTGGTGGAGCCAGTGAGAATGGAAACTTGGTGGGAAGCGGGGCAGGATGCCTTATCTTGCTCTCCAGGGCTGGTCCATGACTGGCCAGCAAGGGCAAGAACAGAGAGATAATGGGGAGTGTGGTCTAGTCATTTCTCTTCCCTGAGCATCTCTGAACAAAGGTGTAGCCTCTCTGGGTTGGCCTCCAGCCGTGCCTCACTAAACCCCCAGGGTGAGGCTTCCCTTCCTTTGCTGGTAGCTCCTAAAGGAGTACTATATTTTCTCCATCCAACAGAAGTTGGATAAAACAGAACTCTGCAGTTTTTTAAAAACAGGCTTATAAAATAGAAGTGCCTCTCTAAAAATCTCTGCTATCTTTTGAGCTTCATTTGTCCAGAAGCCTGGCTGAATTTCCCTCCAGTTACGTTAGAATCTGCCCCCCAAAGGTCTCCTTCATAGATGAGGGAGCACGAGCAATTCCGAGTGCGCAGAGGTCTGCAGGTGATGGGGCAGAGCTGGTGTCAACTTGGAAACCCTGAAGAAAGTTTCCCACCTAGCCTTTTCTGAGAGTCGCTCTATCTTCCTCAACCCCAGGAGCATGAGAAATGTGTTCTTAGCTGGCCAAAGTCTGCCTTTCTAGTGATGTAACAAAGCCAGAAAGATAGCTCTTCTGTCACATGGCTTTAAAGCAGCCTTTTAAAAACCAACAACAAATAAATCAATGCACTACCAGCCTTCGCTCCCCATCCCCCATAGACATCAGCATTTGTTCAGAAAGGAGGAACTACAAAAGCTTTTGTTTAGAATTTTAAAAACACAGTAGATACTGACACTTCAAAGACAATTTGCTTTTTTAAAATGCTTTCATATTGGTTATCTTTTGTCTCCTTAGAGTTGCTTGCGGCTATGTTTACAGTAGAGGAAAGAAAGGGGAGAGGTTCAAATAGCTTGTCTAGGTTATCTTCCTGGAAGCATTGTTCCTCGCCTCCACTATAGCTGACTTACCATTTGCTGACAATTGGTTTCACACCTTCTCATGTTATAGTTAATCAATTATTGTTTATCTTTCTCCTAAACCCTTTGCCCTTTGATGGCAGGATCCTGGTCAATGTCATCCATATCGCTCTAGTGTCTGAAACAGTTGCTTGTAAGCTGTAGGCATAATAAATGGTTCCTTAATTGATGGAATGCGCTGATAATTGGTTGGAACCATGATACTTGGCTAACATTTGAGTGTGTTGTTTTCACTGCTCTATGGTAGCCCCTCCTCCCCCCATCTACGCATTCTCCTTCCTCAGTTTCCGTTAGATCCAATAATTCTAAATGGAAAATTCCAGACATAAACACCTCATAAGTTTTAAATTGCATGCTGTTCTGAGTAGAGTGAGGAAATTTCTCACCATCCTGCTCCCTCCTGCCTGGAACATGAATCATCCTTTTGTCTAGCACATCCAAGCTGTGTTTGGCCTCACCCATTAGTCACTTAGTAACTGTCTGGGTTATCAGAGCAACTGTTTCAGTATTACAGTGCTTGGGTCCAAGGAACCCTTATTTTACTTCATAATGGCCTCAAATTATAGTGATGCTGTCAATTCAGATGTGCCAAAGAGCAGCTGTGCAGTACTTTCTTTAATTGAACAGGTGAATACAGTACAATAAGGTATTTTTATTTTTATTTTTTTTATTATTTTTAAAGATTTTATTTCATTATTTTTAGAAAGAGGGGAAGGGAGAGAGGCAGAGAGGGAGAGAAACATCAATGTATGGTTGCGTTTCACCTGCCTCCAGCCACAGACCTGACTGGAGACCTGGTTTGCAACCTGGTTATGTGCCCTGGCTGGGGAATCGAACCTGCGACCTTTGGGTTCACAGGCCGGCGCCTTAACCACTGTGCTACCAGCCAGGGCACAATAAGGTATTTTTAAAGAGAGGGACCACATTCACAAACTTTTCTTGCAGCTTATTGTTATAATTATCCTATTTTATTATTATTATTAATCACTTACTGATTCTAATTTATACCTTAAACTTTATCATAGATAGGTGTATATAGGAAAAACATAATATACAGAGAGCTCACAACTATCGGCGATTTCAGGCATCAACTGGGGTCTTGGAACATGTCCTCCATGGGTAAGGGGGGCACTTCTTCAGATGTAAAACACTGGTTTACAAATGAATCCTCAAAAGCAAATTGAGATCTATAACAAGTGCCTTTAAATGCTTTTACTTTTAACTCCGTTTCACCCTTGAGAATGTATTTGGAAAATAGTCTGAAATACAAACATGTTTCTGCATGGAAAGCTCATCATAGTATTACCTTTAATGGTGAGAAATGGAAACAATCTGTAGGTCTGGCGGCATTGAAGGGATTACATAAAATAATGGCTTATCTAGCTGATAAACTATTAGGCAGCCATTTAAATGGTGTTTATTAAGGCTTTTAAAAACCCAGGAAAATGCTTAGGCTATAATATTAGGTGATAAAACAAGAATTCAAAACTATATATAAAATCTGACGTAAGGGTATCTCCGTTGTGAAAACTGGGCATGGGAAAATTACAAGGGAAAATGAAAAATTTCAAATTGATGTCTCTAAGGGGAGAAATTTTAAGGAATTGTTACTGCTACAAGACTGCATGTTTGTCTTGTTCTGCACCCCCTCCTACCCTCAATTCATATGTTGCAACCTAACCCTCACTGTGGTGGTATTTGGAGAGGAAGCCTTGGGAAGATGCTTAGGTCAGGAAGCCCTGATACATAAGATTAGTGCCTTATAAAAGGAACCCCCAGGGAGATCCCTTGCCTCTTTGGCCATGTTAGGATACACCAAAAAGACAGCCATCTTGGAAACAGGGAGCAGTCCTTCACCATCCATTGGATCTGCTGGTGCCTTGATCTTGAACTTGCCCGGCAGAACGACGGGAATATGTTTCCTTGTTTACAAGCCACTCAGCCTGTGGTATTTTGTTACAGCAGCCCAAATGAACTAAGACAGTTACTTTCTTCCTTATACGTTTCTGGATATACGGATTTCTAAAACCAAAACTAAAATAACCCCTCAAAAATCAACACATAAAATGTTATCTGTAGAAGTGATGAAAGTCACATAAATCAAGCCAGACAACATAAACCCACAAAGATACGATCATTTGATCACTTTATTCATATACCAATAGTCCCACAACTGGAAACCAGGTTATGAATGCTAAAGACTTCTGATAAGTAAACACAGTTCACCTCCTCACACAACCACATCAAAATTACAGCTAAATTATAGAACAACCATCACTCAGAACGATCAGAAATTGAGCTAAATGGAAGTCTGACAACTATGGGATTAAAGAAACCACATCGATCCAGACAGGTAGGAGGGGTAGAGAGGTGGAGTGCAGAGCAGGCTGGTCCCACATCCACATGTGGTGAATACAAATTCAGGAGGAATCTCTCAGGATCGAGGAGTCCCAGCCCCATACCAGGACCCAACACCAGGGTTCCAGTGCCAGGAAAATAAGTCTCCCTAAAGCCTAGCTTCAAAAATCAGCAGGATTGAGTCAGTGGAAGAAACTTCTGGAATCCCAAGCAGTTCCTCTTAAAAACCCACACACAGGCTTATGCAGTCTCACTCCCTCTGATCTCCAGCACTGGAGTAGCAGCTTAAAAGGCACCCGTGGCATACAGGGAGAAACAGAAGTGTCTGGCATCAAGGCAGGAGCTGGGGGACAGCTTCCTCCCAGACAGAAAGGTGAGAAGAAGCCATTGTACCTTTCCTGAACCCTCTGCACACAGAGCCACAGAGCTCACAGGCAGGTGCCGTATCTGAGACCCCATCAACCTGGCTAACACTGTTTGCCCCACCCTGGAGATCCCCAGAGATTTCATCCCACTTAATTTACACCTGTTGCCAGTGGCCTTTCCATAAGAAAGGCTGGCTGTAGTTCATGTTTCACAACTCTCTAAGTCCTTTCAAAAACGCACCCGCCAGCCTCAGTGAGCCCCCATTGCCTATACCTCTTCTTATTTGGCCCGAGGCCTGGGCACCAGCAGCAGCCAACCTCGTAAAGCTTAGCTTTACGTGGGAATCTCTAAACCCAGCACAAGTAGCACCAATCTCAGATTGCTCTATAGCTTAGGCAGGGTGGCCCTGGACCAAACACAGGTGGGGGATGATTTTGGTCTGCACCACCTGGGAAACCCCAGGGCCTGCACACCCAGTGGACAGCTATAGGCCATGTCAGAGCACCACCACCCTGCCCCTGCACAGCTGACCCTCCACAGAGGCTATAGGTTGATGATCAGTGTCACAGCCAGTCCTTACAGCTGAGTGGCCTGGATAAATCCCTCCCATTGACCTGCCAACATAAACCAAGCTCAACTATAAGGGGAGGGTGTACTGAGCCTACATGAAAGGTGCACTTCAAGTACCTAGCTTGGGTGATAGGGGAGGCTGTGCCACTAGACCCTATAGGACACCTACTACCTTAGACCACACTACCAAGACACATTGTCATAGAAGCTTACTTAATACACAGAAACAAACACAGGCAGGCTGCCAAAATGAGGAGACAAAGAAACATGGCCCAAATGAAAGAACAGATTAAAACTCCAGAAAAAGAACTAAACAAAATGGAGATAAACAATCTATCAGATGCAAAGTTCAAAACACTGGTTTAAGGATGCTCAAGGAACTTAGTGAGGACCTCAACAACATAAAAAAGATCCAGTCAGAAATGAAGGAACACTAATTGAAATAAAGAACAATTAATTTATAGGGAAACAACAGTAGAGTGGATGAAGCTGAGAATCAAATCAATAATTTTGAACATAAGGAAGCAAAAAGACCAATCAGAAAAATAAGAGAAGAGAAAGAGTAAGAAATGGGAAATCTATTTTAAAAAATAATGAAAGAAAACTTTCCTAATTTGGTGAAGGAAGTAGACATACAAGTCCAGGAAGCACAGAGTCCCAAACAAGATTGATACAATGAGGCCCACTTTGTATTTGGCTTAAAATTTTTATTCTAGATACTAGACTTATCAGGTGATCACTTGGTGAATTATGTAAGTGTTTAATCACTATATCATATATTTGAAACTGATATAATGTTGTATGTTAACTCTAATTGAAAAAAAAAAACACGTATTTTCATCTATGAAAAGTCATTTGAAACTCATTCTAGTTGAACCCAGTTGCACACCAACCAGGGATTTCTTGCAATTCTTTCATTTTAGAACACTTCCCCAGGTATTCCCAAGAAGCCACCAGCTCCTCCTCTTCCATCTCTGTTTGAATGTCACCTCCCAAGCCTTCTCTCATCCCCTTCCCCAGAAGAGCAACCTTTTCACCTTTGGTCCCTTACATGGCTGTTTTCCTTTAGTTGCCTGTCAGGTCTTGACATTATGTTACACTGTTAGTTTATTGTCTTCTCTTGTAGACCACCAGCTTCATAGGTCCAGGAACTTTGTTTCACTCACTATTATATCCCCTGGAAAGCTGTCTGGCATACAGTAAGTGATTCTTTTGACTGGATGAAATTCACATGGGGTTTCCAAAGGAATGGCAAATGAGAAATTGAGAAGAACAAAAACATCTTTAAAGGAGTACCTTGGTCTACTTTAATGGTGCTGGAAGAGGAAGAGGCTAACTGCAGAGCACTGGTGCCCCTTCATCTCTCCGTGGACAATTCAGTCCTTCTTTTCAGTCACACTTTCTTCAGAACTGCTAGCAAGAAGCATATAGACAGGATTGGTGCTTATCTTTTTTTCTTAATTCAATTTCTCTTGGGGAAGTGAGCAAGCTCTTTGGTTTTAACCAAATCAACTCATGGAAATTGTATGGGAAAAGAAACTGAGTAAGAGGCCTGCCTAGCCCGTCAAATGGCCACCTCAGTCTTTGGAGGATCAAGATGGTTATGTCTGTATGCACCGCTGTGTTCATCATAGCATTCCTTACAACAGGCGAGATACGGCGGCAATGGAAGTGTCCATCAATAGATGAATGGATAAGGGAGATATGGTACATATACAGTGGAATGAAGTCTTGCCATTTGTGACAAATGGATGAGTCTAGAGGAGACTATGCTTGGTGAAAGAAGTCAGACAGAGAAAGACAAATACCTTACAATCTTGCTTATATGTGGATTCTAAAACACAAAATAAATGAAAGAGCAAAACTGAAACAGACTCATGGATACAGAGTACATTTTGATGGTTGCCATATGAGAGGGGGGCTGGGGAGACGGGTGAAAAAGGGGAAGGGATTAATATGTACCAATTGTCAGTTACAAAAACAGTCATGGAGATGTAAAATACAGCATAGGGAATATAATCAATAATAATAGGGTCATCGCTATGTATGGCGTCAGATAGATACTAGACTTATCCGTGTGATTGCTTTGTGGGGTATATAAATGTCTGATCATTATGTTTCACACTTATAAAACTAATATATTGTATATCAGCCATAATATAAAAATTTTAAAATTTAAAGATGAATGGTGTCATCTGTTGTGGCTTACTCCTAAAGTTATGAGCAAAGACACAGTTATAGTCTGGAGAAGGGAAGATATTTGCTCTGTATTAGCCAAACGTGCAGTATTCTTTGAATCTGTCCAGCAGCAGTGCGGCTGTGACGAAGGAGGGAAGAATTGTTCATCTTTAAAAGTGTTCACACTGAGGGAGTGTTCATCTGGGGTGCTGTGGAGGGAGTTCCTGGACTGAGGATACCAGTTGAAGACTAGAGGAACTCTGTGGCCTCTTTCCATTTACTGATTCCATAAGTTTGAGTCTCCTCTGAGCTAACAAACTGTTTACCCATCAGGTCAACAGAACAAGAGAAATGGGATCAGTTAGCAGCCAGATGGAATGCAATCAACTCTTATAAAAGCAACTTGCTCTTGGCTAAGCCAAGAAAGAGTCTGTGGATCACTCTAATTTTTTCTCCATGCTTTGGTGTAACATTTGCAGATTGAAAGACTTTTATTAGCTCTAGATCTATATATTTTTTAACATTTTTTAAAATTTATTACTTCCAGAGAGAGGGGAAGGGAAAGAGGGAGAGAAGAATCAATGTATGGTTGCCTTTCACCTGCCTCCAGCCACAGACCTGGCTTGCAACCTCATTACATGCCCTGGCTGGGGAATCGAACCAGCGACCTTTGGGTTCTCAGGCCGGCACCTTATTCACTGTGCTACCAGCCAGGGCTTAGATCTATATTTTTAATTGCAATCTAACTTTTATACTTGGCCTTCACAGGCATCTCAAACTCAGTGTGTCCAAAATGGAATTTAACCCTCTTCTCCCTCTTTTCCTTCCCTTTCCCCTTCTCCCAGCCCCTGGCAGCTGCCCTTCCACTTTCCCTGTGGAGCCATCTGCGTTTGATCCAATTGCTCCCCGTCACGTTGTGCGCACACGTGCAGGCCGCAGTGATCTTCATGCTTCCCACCTGGTACTCTTGGCACCTTGGTACCTAGAGAGCTTAGTGCCATTTGCACAGGTGGGTGTTTCACTACACAATCTGTCCTCCAGAGTTTATATAAATGTCAGATGTTATCAATCTTAGCACTTAGCACTTGTCTGTAGTCAATCGATACATCACCGTCTAGAGGTGTTGCTGTTTTTATTCTCCATATGCACACAGAGTCCATAATACCACCCCATCTGAAGGTGATTCAGCTTTGGAAAAAGTCGGTCATGATTGTCTGTCTCTTTTATTCCTGTTGTCTGGCTCCCAGGCCATGGCTCATGGGCTGGCCCCAACTAGAACATGCCACACTGAGTGAGTTACAAGGGATTGGAACATGACAAAGAAGACAAAGGCAATGATTCTGACTAGATGGACGTACTTTAAATGCAGATTAAAATGCAGGGAAGGTAATAACTGAAAAGGGTCATAAGGGAAACTTTACCGAGAGATGGAGATATTCTATACTGTGATGGGGTGTGAGGTGCAGGTATTATTCACTGTCAATAATACAACCTTAATTGTATTATTACAGTTAATTAATACCTTAATTAAAAGCCTACTAGCACTATGTACATATCACATATGTGGTAGAGAAGGAGTTAATAACCTTAGTCTTTAAAGAGTTTCTATTTGAACACCAATATAGGAAAGTGGGTAGGAACCATGAACAGATATTTCAGAGGTAAAGAAATAAAAATGGCTTACAAAGGTATGTGAAAATGTTGAGGTACCAGTAACCACAGAATTGCAAATCACAACAATAAAATACTGTTTTCTCCCAGCTGCAAGGTTAAGACTATGACACTGCTCGGGGCTGGTAAGTGTGTAGGTAAAAAAGCACTTCTCCACACTGATCAGAAAAGCAACATGGTAATAGCTACTTAAAAGCCTTAAATATTCACTCTTCACCCAGTAATTTCTCTTCTGGGAAACTCCTAGAGAGATAGTTAGAAATCCAGGCAAAGATGTACGGGCACGTATGTTAATCACAATGTTGTTTATTATTGCCAAAGCAAGCTAAATTATAGGACACTTAAACAATGCAATTCCAGGCAGTTACATAAAAATGACACTAAGACATTTTGATGATATGGGAAAAGGTTTTTGTTTCATATAAATTTTAAAAACTCAAAATGGTATACTTAATATGATCTCAAATACAAGTGCTTTGCAGGATAAAAAGCCCATAAGATAAGATAAAGAAATGTTAATGTGTTATCTTTGGTCGATTGGATTTTGGTTGATAGTTATTGTCTTCTTTATACATTTTTTAAAGGTAAAATTTACCTGCACTAAAGTACACCAATCAAACCGTACAATTTTGACAATGAATAATACCTACGCACCTCACACCCCATCACAGTATAGAATATCTCCATCTCTCGGTAAAGTTTCCCTTATGACCCTTTTCAGTTATTACCTTTCCTGCAAGAGGCAACTTCTGTTTTTATTCTTTTCTCCTTAGATGTGTTTTGTCTGTTCTAGAACCTCATATAAATGGGTTCATGAAGTAAGCTCTTCTGTGTTTGGCTTCTTTTGTTCAGTATTATGTCTGAGACTTTTATATTTAAGTTGATTTTCTAGTTTGCAAGTTGCGACCACCCTACTCCAATCATTAAAAAAAAAAAATTAGGCCTTGGCTGGTGGCACAGTGGATAAAGCACCGGCCTGTGAACCCAAAGGTCACTGGTTTGATTCCCAGCCAGGGCACATAACCAGGTCTCCAGCCAGGTCTCCAGACAGGTCTGTAGCTGGAGTCAGGTAAAAGGCAACCATCCATTGATGTCTCTCTCTCTCTCTGCCTCTCTCCCTTCCCCTCTGTCTAAGAATAATAAATAAAATCTTTAAAGAAAAAGAAATTAATAAAAGCTCCTCCCTTTCTGACACCTCACTGTCTGCTCTGATGAAGTGTCACTGTAGGGGAACATGTCTGGAGGGGGAGGTGCCCTGGAAACCCTGCACAGAGCCAAAAAGGTGAGGCAGGTGAGGCTTGAATCATAGCTGATCCGAGTCTTGGCCGAACGTCTGATGACCCACCCAGTAGAGCAGAACAAGGGACACACTGAGGATCAGCCACAGGGGCACTTCTCGCTCTTTTCCATACTTACAGGAAGGCTGTCTGGAGAGAGCTTCTCATCGCCTCCCTGGTTCTGAGGAGCCGTGGGGCTTTCCACCCGCTCATCCCGCTCTTGGGATGCAGCTGCAGGATGCTGATGGCCAGGGAACAGGTGGCCCATAGTTGGTGTTTCAGGAGCTGGCTCCTTTCTGATCCGGTGTCACCAGTGAGCTGGTACCTTTGGCTACTTCTCCTTTCACCGACTAGGTAAATAGTAAACTGCCTGTATTTTAAATGGGTTCGTGGTTTCCTTCCCAGCTGAATCCTCCCAGAGGCCTTACTCGGCCTTGCCTTGGGCTTGACAGTGTCAAGCCTGCATCTTTGCTAGTTGTCCAGGGATGCTGCAGCCCAGTACCACCAACTGGGGCTTAGCCAACAGGAATGGTTTGCCTCACAGTCCTGGAAGCTTCAAGTCCAAAAACCAGGGTGGAAACAGGCAGGTTCTTTCTGAGGGCTATGGAGGAATTCAGTCCATGAGTTTCTCTCGTCTTGCTTGTGGATGGCTGTCTTCTGCCTGGGTCTGTCTCCTCACATGGCATTCTTCCTGTGTGTCTGGGATCAGACCCTTTTACTGGCCCTTGTCATCAGGTCGCCAGCCATGTGGGATTAGGGCCCACTCTAGTGATCTCATCTTAACTACCTCTGCTTCCACCCATTTCCCAAAACAAGGTCCTGGTATGCGCATTCAGGGTTAGATTTCAATTTACAAATTTAGGGGTCAGGGGTTACAATTCAACCCATAACAATGCCTTTGTCCCCAGGTTAGGTGGGCTGTAAACTCTGGGCCTGGAGGGCCTCCCTGAGTAGATGCAAATCATCTTAGGTAAAGAAGAGAAGAAAGTGAACTAAATAAGGAGCCTGTGGAAGACCAGGGGTGGCATTATCCTGGAGACACGCCCTCTGCCTTGTCAGTGACCCCAAACTGGCAGGCCCAAGGAAATGAAGACTGTAACCCAGACTGCCAGTTTACTAATGTACAACACGGACATTCCTTTCAGGGACAGAAGGATGCTTTCTCCCAGTCGTGGTGCCCCGGCCTTCTCTGGGGCTGGGGTCCTGGGAAGCTATTATTGTTACCTGGCTTTTGTAGCCAGGGTGAAGAGGCCCTGGAGGGACAGTTCCACCCCCTCCCCCACACTGCTGCCCAGAAGGTTTTTACTCAGCAATTCAACTCCTCTTGGGCTCACTGTCCTCAGTGTAACACAGCCCAGGCCTGTGTGCCCCAGCCACAGAGGGAGGTGCCTGGTAGGTGGGTGTCCACAGCCCCTGAGAGGGAGGACCATCTCAAGGAGCTGGTCATGGAGAAATTCCCAAATACCTTGCTCCTTTGCACTCTTCTTGCCCCAGACCTGGGAGGGTTCCCTAACCCTGTGTGTGCTCAGGCACAGAATTTCCTTGTGGCCCTTGCACACCTAGTGCCAGGTTCTCATCAGAAGCTGGGACTGGCTCCTTCCCACTCAGCACTGCCCCCTGCACTTTGTTCAAGACTTTGAAAAAATAAAATCAACATGCATATCTATAAATAGAGTGCAAGCTCCTTTGAGAAACTTGTCCTTCTGGTTTATATTCTGATGCCTCACCTCCAGTTCATGGATTATATAGATGTTCAGTAAATAGATAAACACGCCAACTGAGCTCATGGGAGGAGCACCCACCTGCAGTTGGATGATAATGAGAGGAGTCAGAATTGACGAACCCATTTCTTTCTCATCTGCCAAAGCCTGAGCTTAGGTTTACTTTCAGAATGACTTTCTTTCCTCCCCTGTCCTGCCTTCCCTTCAGCTTCCAGGCAGTGGGCCTTGAAAGGGCTTTTCAATTTGAACAGTGTTCAGTGACTCCACTTACATTCCCAGAGAAATTTCAGGAGCTTTCCTTTAAATTTTATTTAAATCACCACTCCAAGACAGCCCATAGAAAGAAGCAGAGGGAGAGGAGGTGAAGATATGAAACCCAACCAAATATTCAATGTGAAGGACTAAGCCCAGTTTTCCTTACTGGAATGCAAAGGCAAACATGATTAAAAACAATGTCATTTGAAAGAGCTCATCAGTGCATCTGAAAATCCCCAAGGGAAGTTTCAGGGACTCCGAGGCTGTTGGGTAATGCATGATTCATCTAGCAAAGACGTCCACCGTTTTCTTGCTGAAGGTCAATTTTTTCATCTCCAAGCTGTATCTGACACTTGTCAAGACCCAGCAGATATGAACAGGCCACTTGTCCTGGACTTCAGTGATGCATAAGGAGTCTCCAACCCTTGGTCTGAGCCTTTAAAGAATCCATGCTTGATTCAGGACTGCACCCAGCATGCATCTCTTTGCACTGCACTCTCTTCTTTTATAGAATCAAGGACGGAGCTGAAATGAACAGTAGGGATCATCTGGACTCATCCATCTGTGATATCATTTCAGATATTGCTTCCCCACGAGGTCTTTCCAAACTCAGCAGCTGAACTAATTATTCCAAGATTCAGGCTCCCATGTACCTTGCACGGGGCATCAGTTACAGCTTTTCCCAGAGTGCATTATAATTATTTGTTTGCATGTCTCCTGGGTTGTGGGGACCAACATTCTGTCTTGCTTAGGCTCCCGGCAGAGCTCCTCACAAACAGTAGCTGCTTAACCAACCGATGTTTGTTAAATGAGTGAAGACGGGACTTTCTACAGGCACTGAAGCTGGGGCTCCACAGAGAGATGAGGTGCCTTAGATAAGATAAAGATCTTTATCACTGCTTAAATTCTTCCGCAGTGCATTGTGGAAAAGATGGAACTGATAGGGAAGCATATTGTGTTCATTTTCTGTATTTATTACCTCTGACCAGATGTAGAGGTCAGATGCCCCCAGCTTGTCCTCACCTGTTGTCTGAGCGTCCCCTTCAATGCGGTTTCCTCTGGTTAGTGATGGAAAGCTGCACTCCCCTGCTCTTTGCCCCGCAAAGGACAGGAGTTTCTTGCTCAAACCTCAGGCTCGTTTGGCCTGCTCTTTGTGTTACAGGAAATGGTAGTTTGCTGGGAAGTATGAGATCACTTCTTTTCTTTTTGTGAATCAGTATAGAGGTTATTTATTTGTCTATTTATTTTTACACTCCTCATGTTATGAGTTCATAGAGAATGGGTTTCAGCATTTCAGGCTCCTTTCCCTTGGTTCCCACACAGTGTGCTTACCTGGGTGGAGCAGGCTGACGCTTCAGCTGAACTCGGGTACCTCTCTCTGTGGCCTCCTTCTTTTCCTGATCGTTTTCCTTCACACATTTTAGCAAGTTACCTGGGCTCTTGGAGTGCTCCATACACTCAATATGTACATTCATGCTCTTGGCAAGAATCGTGCCCTTATTTATTCCCAGCAATGCCCACTGCATACTAGGTAATGTTATAGACTCTTCCAGTTCTGCCGTGGGAACATCTGTGGGGCATTCTTTTTGGAACAAGACCCATTCCCTTGATGTCTACAATATTACCTCTTTTGTAGATTTTCAGGTATGTGGCCAGAGTAACAGCTCTGTATTCTCTATAAGGCCTAGAGAACGCATAGCAGATGCCTCTGCTCTTTCCCTTTTGAGATAGTCATTTTGGCGAATTATTGGAAGATGGGGATGTTAGGTGCAGCATAGGGAATTTAGTTAATAGTGTTCTACTAACTATGGATGGTGCCAGGTGGGTAGTTGAAATATTGGGGGGAGCCCTTTGTAAAGTATACGATTGTCTAACCAGTATGCTGTCCACCTGAAACTAACATAAAACAATGTTGAGTGCGAAAAAGGAAAAGAAGACATAAAAAACCCAATTACTTTGAAGAAATCTTCAAATAACCTTGACATTTATTTTTTAAATGAAGATTTATTTTGCTATGGTGCACCATCATTTTTGCACCCTGTGTAGGTAAATGAACTTTGGCATTAATGAATTCTGTTAGAACCTCATGATGCTTCTGATGCACTGCCAATTAGTTTACAAAGTAAAAGGTCCCAGTAATACCCAGACCATTTCAATTTGCTTTATTTTTCTTTGGGGGGATTTGAGATGTTTTGAATCAAGCTCACTTTTCCCTTTCTTTTTATTTTTGAAAGTTGAAATTGTTACTAATCCAGTATGGCCACTGGCCATTGGGATTCTTTTATGTGCTACTATAACATTCAAGATAATTAATCTAGAGAGATCCCATTTCCTTCTGTGGAAATGAGAAAATGTCAATGTTCAGGGTCCAAAATGAAAGGAAGCTGAGGAGAGCAAGAACATTCACCATGAAAGCAACAGGATCATAGGAGTTTGTTATTGGAGATCCTACTAAATTAGTAGGAAATGTTGCAAGCTAGGAAGGGACCTGCGGGATTATCTCGTCTAGTCCAACCTGCTGACCTGACAGCACATGCAGCGGAGGTCGTGAGTGGGGAGCTGTTTTCTCCAAGGTTGCACAGCTGGCTTAGCACAAAAAGCCTCCCATTCCACAGACATTTCTATGACTATTGTTTGGCAATGACAAAATGACAAAATGAGAAAAGATACCATGAGAAAAGCAACTGTGAATTCACATACTTATGCCTGATGATGCATTCTTACCACTGGTAAGAATGCTGGACTCTGCCGGTCTGGCAGCCGAACTTCAGTGGAGAGAAAGAAACTTTTACTGAGGGACATGATAAAAATCCTACAGCACTAGGACTGCCTCTGGCTATTTGATAAATGCTGGGGCTGCAAAGAGTTGGCAAATGAGCTTGATGAGGTGCTCAAGCAGGTTGCAGGGGACTCCAGAAGTCAGCAGAAAATGTGACTGCATCATACAGGCAGGAGCACCAACTACCCAGCCATTTCCCCATCTCTTTCTTGCTCATCTTTTTTGGAGGAAGGTAATCTGCCATGGCCCAGGGAAGGAAATATGTTTGCTTTCAGCCAGTTATGACATTCCTTTCTCTCTGCTAGATATTTGACTTCCCAGCTTCCAGTATAGCCTGAAGTAATCATTTGATGAAGTTCTGGCCAAGAAGATGGGAGGGGAAGCCTGTTGGAAGCTCCCAGGAAAGCTTTGCTGATGAAAAGCACAGGTGTAGCCAGTGTCAATCACTCTCGAGTCTCCCTGCCTTGATCATGGCCAGGAGCCCATGGTGGCATCTTGAGATCAAGAGGCAAAGGATGAAAGTAAAATGGAGATGTGACCTGACATTCTAGCCAAATCAACACCAAAAACTGCTTTCTACCTCTTGCTATGTGAGAAAAATAAATCCCTACTTACTTAAACCACTGTTAGCTGGATTTTCCATGATTTGCAGCCAAAAGGTTTCCTGCTGGTGAAAGTCAGAGTCATCCCATTGGGCAAGAAACAAAGGGAAACTGGAATAGACGGGGAGAGAGCTCCACATGTTAGTTACAGCCTCAGGACCAATTTTAGGACTAAGGGTACAATTCCAACTTTTATTTTCCGCTTTCTGCTAAAATTTCTGAAAATTGAATAATTATATGCCATCTCGTGCCCCCCACCTAATTTTTGAAAACAAGATAGCTGTCGTTGTTTTAGTTATTGCTAGCTTAAGAATGTTCTGTTTTTACCCTGGCAGGTGTGGCTCAGTGGATAGGTGCCGGCCTGTGAACCCTGAGGTCGCTGGTTCAATTCTCCAGTCAGGGTACATAACCAGGTTTGCAAGCCAGGTTCTTAGCTGGAGGCAGGTGAAAGGCAATGAACCATACATTGATGCCTCTCTTCCTTTCTCCCTCCCTCCCTGCCCTTCTCTCTGAAAAATAACGAATAAAATCTTTTTAAAGAAGAAAAGAAAAGAAAACAACCTATTTAAAAAAATGTTGTTTTTCTTCCATCATATTTTTCAGGTATGTTGGGGGTGGTTCCCATCACTATTTACGCCTAGTTTGCAAAATGATGAGAACTAACCCCTAGAAAGGGTTGCAGAAGAAACTCAGGAGGAGCAAGTATCATCAAGAGATCACGAGCTTGATGCTTAAAAACATATAGTGGTTGCTGCACACAGGACACTTGTCCTTGGTCATCTCCTTGCTGGGAGCAGGGGCAGTGTGCCATTGTGTGTGCTCCTGTGCCTGGATGACTATGACACGTTGGGCTGGAGCTGTGAAGGTAGAAGGATGTATCGCAGGTGTGCAGTCATGGGCCTACATGACTTGTTAAGCTTTATTTAAGTCCTTGGGCCACAGCCACCTGCTCCAAGACAGGGCTCTTAGCTGGTCTTTGCACAGGGAGAACTACTGCCAGGGCCACTGGGAGACCACGTGACTCCAGAACAAATAATCCCCACGTGGCTTTAACATGGGCTGGTATGGAAAAAATGAACTGAATCAATACGATTTTCTCTTTTAAAAATTTTGAGTTGAATTGTATAAAAAGAACGTGCATTGGGAGTAGAAGCGACTGTGAGGAGGTAGCTGAGTCACACTGATGTCCAGGTAATAGCAGGTCAGGAACAATCTTCTGTCCTGGCTCCATGAGGCCATGATCACTCCTGTTCTTAGATACCTTGTTTTATGTCAACTTGGTTAGACTCTACAGTTGTTTAATCAAACACTAATCTATATTTTGCGATGAAGACAGTTTTTAGATATGGTTGACGTCTACAATCAGTTGACTTTAAGTATAGGGGTTTCTTATTAATAATGTAAGTGGTGGGCCTCATACAGTCAGTCGAAGACCTTAAAGCAAAAGCTGCGGTTTCTTGGAGAAGAAATTCTGCCTCAAAATTGCATCATCAATTCCTGCCTTAGGTTCCAGCCTCATGACTGCAGCATCAACTCCTGCCTCTACTTCTATTTCTCTGGAGAACCCTAACTAATACACCACGAGAGTCTTCTTTATCACTCTAGTGTTGCTATCAAAGAACCCTTCTTCTGACTTTGTTTCTTAAAATCAAAAGACCCTAGAACAGTAAACTCAATAGTATCTGGTACCTTCGATAAATGGTTTTCATGGTAGTGGGAGACATGGTCATTCCGTCTATAATAAATTCTTGATGTACATATCTCTCAAAATAGCTGCCATCTCCAGAAATTGGGAAGCACAGGTTGACCTATTCTACAGCTAGGTCTAGGATTTCATGAGATGCACACCAGGTGAGTAGGAAAGGGAATGGTCAGAGAAGCAGTCCTGATCTTCCAGGCTTATTTAGAAAAACTTGCTTGACCTTGTACTGTCTTGTTAAATGAATGTACAGCCCAATCCCTGGCAGAGCAGGTAGAGGACTCTGTAGTTTAATATGCAGGACCCCCAAAGATACTTCTCTCTTCATATACCTTCGCCACCCATGGGAGCTGCTTCTGCCATTAGAGATATGCCCACTGCCCTTCCTGCCTAAACCTCAAACTTTGCCCTTCACTGTAATCTGCCTGGATCTGTAATTGACTGCTGCCCATATCAGTCCTTTATTGTGCATGATTTATTCCTGCTTTTATGCATGCATGGAATGCAGGAAAAATGATCGCTTGTGGCAGGCAGAGGGAAAGTGGCAGGGTAGGGCATGAGATGCTATCCTGGGTGGGAATCCCACCCAGGATACCCAGCATCAGGTATTGAGCCTTTTGGTAGAAGGGTGGAGGTAGGTGCTGGGGTGGTAGGGACAGCAGCCTTCAGGAAAGGGGGGCCCAGGAAAACAAATTTTACCATTTTATTTTCCTCTTTATGCTTTCAAGAGACCAGAGTAGTTTTATGTTCCATCCAATAACCACATTGACTATGATTGATATTTGATCTTTTTTTCCTCATAGCTCTTATTTTTTAAAATTAAATTTTATTGTGGTTGTATTACCTCCATTCCCTTTTCCCTCCCCTCTGTCCCCTTCCCCACCCACCCACTCCCCCCAAAGTCAGTCCCACTTGTTGTCCATGTCCATGGTTCTTCCATACTAGTTCCTTGACTAAACTGCTCCCCTTCTTTACCTCTTCCTCTCTCCTTCCCCTCCCCTTCCTCATAGCTCTTTTTAATCCTTTTTTAAAATATTGCTTTAGTAGTAATTTTAAGAAACAAATGCTTTGAGAAATTTGCTATTTTTTTAGGGGAGATAAGAGAGCCTGATTAGCGGAAAGAGTCCAGGTTTTGAAGTGGGCCTCTTTTGTACTTGAATTCAGATTCTGCTACTGGCTGCGTGACACTGAACAAGTTTCCTAACCTCTTTGAACTTATGCTTCTTTATCTATAATATTGTGATAGTAATAGTACCTACCCTGCAGTAACATTAGAATTTGTGGAGAATATGTGTAGAATACTTCACACGATGTCCGAAAAATCTGCTACCACACTTCATACACTGTAATAACAGCTGAGGAGTAGTGAGCTCGTAGGGTGCTCCAGGTAATGCACTAGGCACATTAGCTTATTTGATACAATGCCAAGTCCTCTTGGCCTCCATTCCCTTACCACTGTCCCCTATAACCCTTGCCCAGAGAGCTACAAAACCTATGGGGTTTAAAACCACTGCTGTGAGGGAAGCAGAACAAAGGCCTAATCTCCCTCCATAGGAACTGGTGACTCTGGCCTTACCAGAGTTTTACAGAGGCAGCCACAGGAGTGGGAAGTATCTAGGACACAGAGCCCAGCTTAGTTGGGTACCCAGAGACAGGCCAGTGGCTGCGGAGAAGCCAGGTCACCTCTCAGGGGAGTCACACCAGAGGTGGATGGGGTTGAGTCAAAAATCAGGGCCCATGGTTGTCAGAGGTCCTCAGAAAATTCAATGCATTCTTTTGACACCTTTCTAACTACACATGGAGTGACTCCTGTCCTGTCTTCTGAGGGTTGGGGGCACGGTGAGTGAGCAGAACAGAACTGTGAAGCCCTAGAAGCCCATGGTGGGAAGTACTGAGGATGACATCTCTGCTCAGCCCCGGGGGGCAAAGATCCGCTTACCTCTGGGGAGGAGGCAGTGCAGTCAGGAGGCTCACTTCCGAAGCACTGAACGTGGGACTAAGTTGATGACACAAACCAGGAGCTACAATTAGCCAGGGAGGGAGAGCCTGTGGCCATGTTGTTCCAGGGATGTCAGGTGCTTGGTTGCCAAGGGATATCTGTGTGGGAATTTTATACTCAGGCCCAACAAAGTCAAATTCCTTAAAAGCAGCTCCTTTCTGTCCAGATGGCTTCAGCAGCCTTGACAGAAGGGTGGTGTGTGTGTGTGTGTGTGTGTGTGTGTGTGTGTGTGTGTAGGTGGGTGACATTCTCAATCTGAGCCTTCCCTTCTTTTTTTAGGCCTTTGTCCCTTAGTGCCTTTTCCCTACACTGTACTTTCTGCCTTTCTTAAGCACTTACCTAGGAAAGAGAGATTCATGCACTTTCAGCGAGGGTCCTCTGTGTTAGGGGCCATTTGGGATCGTTGAGGTGGCAGCATCCTGTGGTAGCTGTCACTCTCGAATATCCATGCATATGGAGTGATGGATGTCTGAGATCCATAAATAATACTCATGCCCAAATGAAGCCAGAGCTGCCCTCCTCCCAGTTTTGACCCACTGATTCACAGTACCAATCCAAAAGAGATTTGGCTTATTCAACTGCCAAATCTTAGAAACCTGAGAATTTTAAATGTTAGCACTAAATCCGACTCTCATTTTCCATAGAAAGAAACCAAGGCTCAGTTTTAGGGAGGTGAATTGCCTGAGGACATCAAGATGGTGACTAGGGAGATGACAATTTTTCCTTGCCCAATGCCCATTTTGGGCAGGGGGGTGGGTGGGGAGGTAGGAGTTGGGACCTGGTAATGTGTTTTATTTAACATGTGAACAAAGAAAGAGAAAGCTGTGCAGGGCGGTAGCCCTGGGTAACTCACAGAGGTGCGTGAGGCCTCACCAAGAGGCCTCACTAAAACTGCCTGGGGAGCCTTCACCAACAGATAAAGATGTGGGGGCCCCAACCCAGACGAATTGAATTAGAATCTCTTCTTGGGAGGCATATTTTGAAAGCCCTCCCTGAGTGCTTCTGATGGGTTTCTCAGGTTAAGACCATGATGCAAGAGGAATAATTTCCCCTGCATAGTTCCAGAGGGGGCATATTTGTCAGGCAGTTAGTTTTTCATTGATTGCTTATCTTCTCACTGAGATAGACTAGTAACAACTAAAAGTGATGCTCTGGAGCCCAGCTACCTCCGATTTCCACCTCATTCTTTGGGGAGATGACCGAATCATTTTGCTCTTCAGTTTCATTGTCTGTAAAATGGAATAAATAATGGTAACTACCTCAGAGAGTTGTGGAAATTGAGGTAATACATTAATAAGCTCAGTGTTTGCCCTAGTGTTATTATTACTTTGTTAGTAGTAATTTGACATGTTAGTTTCAAATGCAGGTCAGAATTGTCAATTTTGGGAGTATCTGGGATAGGTAGGCAGGCATGCTACATATTTTTCTCCAACAGAAGTCCTTTGGTTATCCTCTTTGGAAATTCTTTTTAGCTAGAAGAGGAAGGCACATTCATGTAAATTGGTTCAGGTTCACAGGTATAGAGTGATCTGGAAATTAGCCTTTGCTAAAAATAAACCAGCTTGATCATTTCTGTTTTCAGCAATAGAGTGGATTAGGTAACCAGAACAATTTTCCCATCCAAAATGACTGAGATTCTGGAAGCATATTTTGAAATCTTTAAAAATGTGCCTCTGAGCTAAGAAGGAAATAAGAAATCTTCTCAGCTCCCAACCAAGCTAAAACCAAGAACTCAGGGAGGTAAACAAATGCCAAAGCTTGATTTACCCTGGCCATTTCTGCCCAATGCTGGAGCCTGAGGCCACTTCCTTGGAGATTGTTTAAGAATTAGAGACAGAAGTTTAAGCACAGGGCTTGACTAAGATGGAGGTACTGCATAAAAGATCCATAAGTAAAGCTGAGATCGGAAAGATTACACATTCTACAGTAAAGAGAAGCAAGAGGACTTATTTGATTCAACTCTGACAATCACTTTGGCTTATGTTTGCAGTTCAAATTCATACCACATGTGTGGTCCTAAATATCTGAGCCTGAAAATGTAAAGTGTTCTCAGTTTGGTACTAATTCACAGTTGAATAAGTGCGAATATATTCTGGAAGAATCCTGCTGCACGCCAGCTCATGTCCAAGGAAAATGAGCAGCTTTTAGTAAACACACACATACACGAGAAAACAAAGCATTGTGACTGAGAAAACCAGTAGAAGACAAATAAACAATCTCGTAGCAGAAACAGATCTACAAGAAGCCCAGATACTAAATTTATTAAACACCAAAAGTAAAAGATTTGTGAAATCCTCACCCCAAAATATGTGCATTGATTTTAGAGGGAGAAGTGGCGCGGTGGTGCATGGGGTTGGTGGAGGGTAGGACAGGAGAGAGAAAGACAGACAGACAGACAGACATTAATGTGAGAGAGAAACATCTATTGGTTGCCTACCCTGACTGAGGATCAAACCCACAACCTTTTGGTGTAAGAATGATGCTCTAACTAACCAAGCTACAATGCAAAATATTTTAAAGATATAAGAGAGAAGTGTGAAAATTTGACCAGATAACAAGTAGACTTGAAAAGTGTCAACCGAACATCACTTCTAAAAGTGAAAACTATAATAATTAAAATTAAAACCTTGCCCTGGCCAGTGTGGCTCTATTGGAGCATTGTCCTGTGTAATCCGATAGGTCATTGGTTCAATTCCTGGTGAGGACATATACCTAGGTTGTGGGTTTGACCCCAGGTTGGGGTACATATAGGAGGCAACCTATGGATATTCTCTCTCACATTGGTGTTTCTCTCTCTCTCCCTTCCCTTCACTCTAAAAGTCAGTGAACATGTCATCTAACGAGAATTAACGACAAACAAAACAACAAAAACCTCAATGAGTAGAGTAACCAAAAAATTGGATACAGTTAAAAAAATAATAAAGATGGATGAAATGACATACTTATGGATATAAATGTGAGAAGTAAGTTACAAAACATGAGAAAAGGGAGAGGACAAAGTGAAAAGTTTCAGTCATACGGGGAGGTAATTCTATTCTAACAGATAATGACTGAGAATTTTTCAGAACTATCTGAGACTAATCCTCAATAAGTCCAAGGAAGATTACATTAATTACATAAAAAAGAAAAAGAAATGATCTTAAAAGTAGCCAGAGAAGAAAAATAGATCTTAAACAAACAAATAAATAAACAAACAAAGCCAATGTTACTGCTGACTTCTCATCTGTAATAACAGAAGCCAGAGGGCAAAGGAATATCTTCAATGTATTGAGAGAAAGAAATTGTTAACAAAATTTTATATCCAACCACATGATTTTGCAAAAAATGAGAGCAATGTAAAGATATTTCAAATGAAAGAAATAAACAAAACAGATAGTTTAGCACCAGATGATCCCCATTAAACAAAATTCTACACAGGTACTCCTGTAGAAAAATGGCCCATCAGGTAAGATCTGAGATATAAAAAGGAATGGTGAGCAAATATGTTATACATGTGTGGATAAATCTGAATAAATCATAACTGAAATCTAAATAAATTTGAACTCTATAAAGTGATAATAATAACAAATTTTCAGAGAAAATAATCATTCAAAGTAAAATACCAGGGAAAAAGAAAAGAAAACAAGCATTGGAGAGGTGGGGTATATAATTGGAATTGAAAAAATTATGAACTTTGAATTTTTCAGGAGGAGGTTAAGGATATTAATTTTAACATTATTAAAACTGCATCTTAAAATTTTTAGGCCCACCACAAACAGAAAAGACATGGGAGACTATAACTTTCCTATAATAGGATCCAATGGTAGGGAAGGGTTAATAAAATACAAACAACAACAACAACAAAAACCTCAATTTACAGTAAGTGAGGTATGGGAGAACAGAAAAGGCAAGACAAATGTAAGACACATAATAGGATGGAAGAAATAAATTCAAATATAGTAGTAATTATTATAAACATAAGAAAACTAAACTCCCCAGGTAATAGACAAAAATCAATATCCTGAATAAAGAAATGTAATATAGCATAAGCTATTTATAAGAGATATCCTTCAAACATAAGATTGCAGAAATATTGAAAGTTAAGGGATGAGAAAAGATACAGTAGACAAGTACTAATCAAAAGAAAGCTGGAAAATATATTAATATCAGAAAAAAACAGAATTTAAGGTAAACAGTTTTATGAATGATAAAGAAATCACCCAACTTATAAAATCATATATATATTCTCAAAAATACAGAAAACAGTAGCATTACAAGGGAAGACAGATAAGTTCACTGTGTTATTGAGAGATTGTAACACAATTCTCTCAGTAATTCATAAATTAGTAGATAAAAATCAGTAAGACTATGGAAGATTTAAAGAACACATTAATAAACTTGATAAAATGAGCATAAAGAAAGCATTGCACTGTGTCATTGGAGATTATTGCTTCTTTTTAAGCACAAATGGAATTTCCTATGAATAAATTTCAAATGTAATTAAGTTAGAAATCAGTAACCAAACATATAATAAAAAAACCCGATGCACTGGAAGATGAAAAACACACTTCAAACAACTCTTAGATCAAAGAAAATATAATGAAAAAATGTAAATACATAGAAAAGAATATAATGAAAATACTATATTTTTAAAATTCTGAAATGCAGCTAAAGCAAACTAGGAATAGAGAGATATTCATTAGCCTGTAAAAGGACCTCTTAAAAACCTACAGTAAGCATCATTATTAAAAGTTAAACATTTAAGTTTAAGGAATAGAATAGTCATGCCCACTTCCAATATTCCTCTTCAACAACGTATTGGAGGTCATAGCTAGGAGAGTAAAACATGAAAAAGAAGTGAAGGGTATATGAATAAGAAAGAAAGGAACAAAACTGTCATTCATTGTAAATGTAAGCTATTCAAAATTATCTCTCTATGGATTATTAGAGTTAATAAGAGTTTAGTAACATGCCTGCATATAAAATTAATATAAATATCAGCTGTATTTCTGTATACCAGAGGCAATTAGTTTTAAAAATGTAATTTTACAGGATACCATTTACTTTAGCAATAAAAAAAATGAAGTGCTTAGTAAAAAAGATGTAAGTCTTTCTAGATAAAGCACTAAAACTTAAAGACTTTAAATTTGTCCTAAAACTATGCAGACATACACCATGTTTACCACATTTTTTAAAAAGATTTTTTTATTCATTATTTTTTTAGAAAGAAGGGCAGGGAGGGAGGAGGAAAGGGAGAGAAACATCGATGTATGGTTGCCTTTCACCTGCCTCCAGTTGGGGACCTGGCTGGGGACCTGGCTAAGGACCTGGCTGGAGACCTGGCCTGCAACCTGGTTATGTGCCCTGGCTGGGAATGGAACCATTGACCTTTGGGTTTGCAGGCCGGCACCTATCCACTGAGCCACCAGCCAGGGCTGTTTACCACGTTTTAGAATGGGAAGATAATATTATAGATATGTATATTCCTTCTATTTACTAAATGTAGTAAAATTCCAGTAGAAAGCTTTTTGTTTGTGTGTGTGTGTGTGTGTGTTTGGTAGAATATAATAAGCAGGTTCTTAAATTTATACATGAACTCAAAAGGCCAAGGACAGTCAAACAACCTAAGAGCAGCAGCAGAAGGTGGTAGGACTGTCCCTACTACAGATCAAAACTTCTGATATGTAAATTACTGCAAATTCAACTATGTTTAAGTTAAGAATTTTTTTAAGTTGTAAGTTACCTTTAAGAGAATGAATAGATGATACAAATGAAGAGAGGGATAAGCCATATATAGCCATAAAGGACTTCCAGAACAATTTTTATGAGGCAAAAAAGGACAAAACAAATGACTCAGTAGAATATTGAGCCAAAAACATAAGTAGGCATTTTACAGAAGAGGAATACACACATGGCTCATAATCATATGAAAAGATGCCCAAATCATTATTAACCAGGGAATTATTGCAAATTAAAACTACAAATTAGCAAACAACAACAAAAAACAACACTAACAAACTTGCAAAAACAACCACAAAGTTGATAATTTATAGTGTTGATAGGGATGCATAAGGAAGTCTTACTAACTTCTAGTGGAAATATGAATTAGTAAAATCACTTTGAAAAACAGGGTAGCATTACCTTGCATTATCTAGTAAATCTGAATGAACATCCACTCACTCTATGACCTGCAATTCCACTCCTACCTGAAGAAGTTGTTACACATATGCGCCAGGAGACACATGCCAAGAACATTCGCAGCTGCCACGGTCTTAGTGGCTCCAAACTAGAAACAACCCCAATGCCCATCAACTGTACAATGAATTCAATTGTGGTATATTCAACTTGGTAGATGGAGAAGTATGATACAGTAGTAAAATTGAATAAACTATACATAGCTGCCCTCAGTAACATGAAGAGATCTTAGAAACATAAAATTGAGCTCAAGGCCCTGGATGGTAGCACAGTGGGTAAGGTGCCGGCCTGAGAACCCAAAGGTCGCATGTTCGATTCCCCAGCCAGGGCACATAACAAGGTTGCAAACCAGGTGTCCAGTCAGATCTGTGGCTGGAGTCAGGTGAAAGGCAACCATACATTGATGTCTCTCTCCCTCTCTGCCTCTCTCTCTTCCCCTCTTTCTAGAAATGATGAAATGAAATCTTAAAAATAAATAAATAAATTAAAAAAAAATTGAGCTCAAGTGACAGATGAACCCATAACAGTATGACTGCAGTGATAGAAATGTCAAAAACAAAATTAATGCATATTTTTTAGAGGCACACATGGGTGATACGAAAAGGCGAGAGAGAACTGTGCGCACAAATCAGCAAGCGTGGTTAGCTCTGGGGGTAGGAGGGGAAAGTGGTCTGAACCAGGCAGGTGGGAATGCTAAGGTATGATAAGATTCCATTCTACTCCTGAATGAGGAATGCACCAGTGTGCATAATACCCTTCTTTTTGCATGATACAGCTCATAGTGAAAACAAACAAAACAAACCTCTGGGCAAATAAAACTGAGACTGTCAGCTGAACGAAAAATGCGGGGAAATCTAACAGGGAACACCAGGTTGAACAGCCAGCTCGTGTCTCCAGAAAGGCAGTGCCAACTACCTGGGCAGGCTGGTGCTCTGAGACACACTCTGGCTCCAGCCTGATCCTGCCGTCCTCGGCCAGGCAAACAACGGGGACTTTTCTCTCTCCATCTCCCATGGCATTAATGAGATTGCAGTCTGGGTCAACTACTCTGTCCAAGGTCACACAGCTACTGAAGGTTCCCAATCTACTGTTCATTCCACCTATTACTATGCAGCGTTTTATTTTATCCTTCCCAGGAGGGCATCGGAGAGAGAATATTAAAAGGCTACAGTAATTAGCCTCACATTATAACACCCTTGACTCCACGCTAGCTCCTTCAGCAGATAAGGGCAGTTTAATTCTGCCCTTTTCCGACGGGTTCGAGATTCTGGCTGGAAAGTAAGAGAGGATTTCCTAGAGAAGCTCAGGGTATCTGGGGTCTATTTTGATCACTGTTGTCCCCAGTGTTCTTTGAGCAGTAAATGAGGATCCCCAGAAGGGCAAAGCTTTAGGTCTTATCTGTGCAGGATGTAGGCTGTGTGGACAAATGGAGGAGACTGGCCGGATTTCCGCGGTTGTAAAATTGCTCATTCTGCCCTGAAAGTTTGCCCAGACTCGATGCCAGACTCTGGCCTGCAGAGCAGAGCTACAGGTGAGCTGCAGGGGAGCAGGGGAGAGCGGGAGGAGGCAGCATGCCCCTGGCAGCAACTTCCACTGCTCCTGCCACCACTCCCTGCCTCTGCAGCTATTTTAGGGACACCATCTTGTGACCCTTTTCAAAAAATAGTTCCTTTCTGTTCAGACATGTGTCAATTAGTGAGAGGTATAACATGTAACCCCACCTGGGTCTTGGACCTTGCTGGGGATTGATTACCAGGCTGCTGAACTACCCGGCATCAGAGCTGTTAATCCTTTGTTGCCTGAGGGGACAAAGGTGGTAGGGAGTGTTTTCCTTAACTGTCATTCAGGTGATCCACATCCAACCAAAGATGGCTTTTGCTTTCCTCTGGTTGATTATCAAGATCCTCAGTTGAGAACTTGATGCTAATTCAAAGATCAGGAAGGTAGGGCGAGGAAGTTGTGTGCATGGTACCTACATTGTAGAGGTTTGCTGGGGCCCTGTTGGATTCTTGGTCTCTGCCATCAGGCTCAGAGCTGCTACCCTGGCCCCTAGACATGCCCTCAGTGCAGGCTCAGCCCTGGGGAGACGGGACCTCCAGTGACATTGCCTTACAAAGCTTGCTGGCCTTTGTTTCTTCTTCCAGCTCATTCCTTTCTGTTTATTAGCCAGGAAGAGTGTTATCACAGCCTGAATAATAAGCTACTTGATTTTAAAGGAGTGCCTGGCCTTTATAGAGGACTGATGCCTGTTTAACCTCCAAAGACAAAGGGAAACCATACACTTAAAAATGGTTAAAAAAAAAAATTCATTTTATGTGCTGTGTATTTTTCCACAATTAAAAAAAAATGGAAAAAAAAAAAAAAAAAAAACAATGGCAAAGGGAACTGCTGACACACTGAAATAATAAAAGAAATGATTTTCGGTAAGTGAAAATTGTATGACTTGAAAATGCTTAAACATTCCTATGGGGTTTTTCTTGAGTATGTTTGAAAAAACTCATTCGAGGGTCAGGGAGGCACTGCAGTGTCGCCTGACTCTGCCGCCACAGGTCCTTTCCTCTCTTTCCTCTGTCAGATGGGGCTGGCGACCTTAACTCACAGGGCTCTTCTGAAGATTAAATGAGATAAGCACGTGGAGCATGTCTGGGCATTAATAAGTACATGCTTAAGATTTGCTAGTTGATGTTCAGGGTTACAGAAGTTTCTGGGCCTGGGTTGGCTATTCTCTGACCTCACAAGGCGCCCTGGGGAATGCAGACCGTAATAGATGAACAGTATAATGTGCGGTGGTAGTTTTACACATCAGTTTGACTAGGTTGCAGTCCCCCATTGTTTACTCAAACACTAATCTAGATGTGGTTGTGAAGGTAATCAAGAGATGTGATTAAACTCCATAATCAGTTTACTTTATTATTTTGTTTTTATTTTTTGTTCCTTTTACATTTTTAAAAAATTATATTTTATTGATTATGCCATTACAGTTATCTGAATTTTTCCCCTTGGCCCACCTCCACCCAGCATCTCTGTTTCCTCAGATAATCCCCATACCGGCCTGCCCTTCCAGGTGACCTGCCCTTCCAGGTGACCTGCCCTTCCCAGCAGCCTGCCCTTCCAGGTGACCTGCCCTTCCCAGTGGCCTGCCCTTCCAGGTGGCCTGGCATGTGGATTTCAGACATATTCTATTATGGGATTAATTGTGACCCCTTCCCCCAAAGATATTGGAGTCCTCACCCTCAAAACTTGTTAATGTGACCTTTTTTAAGAAATAGGATCTTTGTAGACGATTAAGTGACGACGAGGCTGTTATGGTGGGCCTAATCCAATATGATCATGTCCTTATAGAGGGGGAAGTTTGGGCACAGAGAAAGACACGGATAGAGACAAGAGGATGTGTAGACTCAGGGAGAAGACAGTCACCTACGGGTGAGGGAACATCATAGCTGTCCCTGTCTTCACATCCTACCGTGACCGTTTCTCTGGTAGAACCCTGAATGAAGCACCATACTGGAAGAGGTATCACTTCTAGATAAACCTTGGATTTGATTCTGGAGCAGAAAGAAGGTATTAGTGGGAAAACTGGTGAAACCCAAATAAAGCCTGGAGTTTAATTAATGGTAGTGTATCAATGTTGTTTTTTTTAGTTTTGCCAAATGTACCAAGGTTATAGAGGACATTAACAGTGGGGAAAACTCTGTGATGGTATGTGGGAACCTGGTTCCCTATCTTTGCAACTTTTTTGTAAATTAAACATGATACTGAAATAAAATAATTTGAAAAGGCAGCGTGAATTTAACACTTATCAGCTGTGTGACCTCTAGATAGTTACTTTTTTAGTGCCTCAATCTTATTCTCTTTTGTAAAATAGGGGTTAATAATACAACCTGCCCACAGGGTTGTAGTAAGGATTGAATGATAAAATACACACAAAATGCTTAGAACAGTGCCTAGCACAGGTAATTGCTTAAACGTTGGCTCTAACTATACTATTTTTGTTTTCTTTTATAGACATCTCATTCTCCATGGCTACTTGCTCAGCATATGGTAATCCACCCCATAGATGGAGGTTCTTCTAAGTGGGGTGTAGCTGGGTTTATACAAGACTCCTCAGTGCAGGGTAAGTAGAAAGAGTAGAACTTGTGTTTACATGCTGTATTTATTTCATACTTTTATAGTTTTGATTTTTGCATGTTTATTGTAACATACATCTTACTCCATTATATCAGAGTATAATTTACATATCCATATATAAGGGAACATGCCACCTTTGTCACAGATAGAGTTAAATTATCACAGTGGGGACCAGTGCTGTGCCCCTGAGGCAGGGCACGCTCCTGCATCTGTGTGACCTTCTTTGGGCTCGAAGACACAGACACTTAAGCAAGCTAATTTTGCATGAAGCCCTAATGCCTAAACCATTTATATCTGTATAGAAATACAATTTTAGTCCCTAAAGCTGAAAATGTTGCAGTTGATTCAATGTATATTTACTACCTACTGTTCCTTCATCCTGGATTATTTCAATTTGTTCTGTTTCTGGACAAAATCTCTCCACTTACATTTGAGCATCTAAAATTTTCCTCTGGCTTCCACCAGACCTTATTTATTCTGCACAATAGCCTCTTCAAGTTATTTCAGGAATAATGAGTTTCTGAGTCTATGTAAAGGTTTTTGGATCTAGATGGTGATACTTGTAGCAAGATAAGCTGGTATATTTTGAGGCACAGAACAACATAACTGACATTCATTTTAAGTTTTACATGCATTCTTTTATTCACATTCCCTCACAATAATTCATTTAAATGCTGATTTAGTTAAAAAAAAAATAAAACAAAACAAAACAAGCCTAAGGTCTTAGAGACAGACTTAAATTTCAATACTGCTGGTTTTCTTTTAAGTGTATTTTATTGATTATGCAGTTACAGTTGTCCCAATTTTCCCCTTTGCCCATCTCCACCTGGTACCCACCTTCCCTCCAGCCATCACCCTCCATTCCCTGTTTAGTTCATGTCCATGAGTCACGCATGCAAGTTCTTTGGCTTCGTCCTTTCCTATATTATTATTAATACCCTTCCCCTCTCTATTTTGTTCCTCCAATTATGTTTTTTGGTCCCTGAACCATTTCCTCCTTTCTATCTCTTCCCCATCCCAGCTGATAACCCTCCAAATGATCCCCATACCTATGATTCTGTTCCTGTTCTGGTTGTTTGCTTAGTTTGTATTTGCTTTTATTTTTTAGATTCTGTTGTTGATAATTGTGAATTTGTTCCTTTTTTAATGTTCATAGTTTTGATCTTCTTTTTCTTAAATAAGTCCCTTTAACATTTCATGTAATAATTGCTTGGTGATGATAAATTCCTTTAGTTTAACCTTGTCTGGGAAGCACTTTATCTTTATCTGCTTTTCCATTCTAAACAATAACTTTGTTGGATAGAGTAATCTTGGTTGTAGGTCCTTGTTTTTCATCACCTTGACTACTTCTTGCCAGTCCCTTCTTGCCTACAGAGTTTCTTTTGAGAAATCAGCTGATAGTTTTATGGGAACTCCTTTGTTAGGTAACTCTTCTCTTGCTGCTGTTAAGATTCTCTCTTTATCTTTAAACTTTGGCATTTTAATTATGGTTTGTCTTGGTGTGGTCCTCTTTGGGTCCAAACTGTTTGGGACTCTCTGTGTTTCCTGCACTTATATGTCTATTTCCTTCACCAAATTAAGGAAGTTTTATTATTTTTCAAGTAAGTTTTTAATTTCTTGCTCTTCCTTTTTTCCTTCTGGCATCCCTATGGTTTGAATGCTAGTACATTTAAAGTTGTTCCAGAGGTTCCTAAGCCTTTCTTCATTTTTTTTTTTTTTGTATTTTTGTTTCTTCTTTCTATTCCGGGTAAATGTTTATTTCTTCCTAATGTTCCAAATCATTGATTTGAATCCTGGATTCCTTCCCATCACTGTTGGTTCCCTGTTTATTTTTCTTTATTTCATTTTGTATAACCTTTACTTTTCTCTGAGCATCCTGATCACGAGTATTTTGAACTCTGCATCTGATATGTTGGCTATCTCCATTTTGTTTAGTACTTTTTCTGGGGCTTTGTTCTGTTCTTTCATTTGGGCCATATTTCCTTGACTCCTTATTTTGGTAGCTTCCCTGTGTTTGTTGCTGTGTATTAGGTAGAGCTGCTATTATTGCATGTCTTGGTAGTGCGGCCTAATGTAGTAGGTGTCCAGTAGGGTCCAGTGGCACAACCTCCACTATCACCCAAGCTGAGTACTCAAGATATGCCTTTCATGCAGGCTGAGTACATTCTCCTCTTCTAGTTAAGCCTTGGTTGCTGTTGGCAGATCAGTGGGAGGGATTTACCCAGGCCAGTGAGCTGCAAGGATTGGCTGTGATCGCTAACAATCAACCTTCGCCCTCCGTGGAGAATCAGCTGTGCAAGGCAGTGTGCTGGTGCTTTGATGTGGTCTGTAGTTGTCCACTGGGTGTGCTGGCCCTGGGGTTTCCCGGGGTGGTGCCACCCAAGGTCAGCTCCAACCTGTGTTTTTCCCAGGGCTTCCCTGTCGGAGCTATAAAGCAATCTGAGATGCTGCTACTTGTGCTGGGCTTGGAGAATCTCATCAAAGCCAAGCTGTGAATCTAGTCTCGATGCTGCTAGTGCTGGGCTTGGGGCTCACTGAGGTCAGCTGTTGATTATTTGATAGGATTTAGGAAGTTGTGCAGCAGGAACCAAGACCAGCCATTCATATGGAAAAGTAGCTTGGGTGGGCCCATAAGTTGGGTGTGACAAAGTCTCTGGGGATCTCCAAGGCAGGTCAAACAGTATTGGCCAAGCTGATGGAGTCTCAGATATGGCACCAGTTTGCTGGATCTATGGCTCTGTGGAGGGAAATTATAGAAAAGGGACAATGGCCTCTACTCATCTTGTGCCAGATACTTCAGTTTCTCTCAATATGCCACTAGTGCCTTTCCAGCTGCCTATGCCACCATCTTGATCACATCTAAACACTGCTGGTTTTCAAAATACAGGTTCGAATCCTGCCATGAATCAGTGGTGGGTTCTTTGAAAATTTCCCCCCCTTTTTTTTTTTTTTTTGAACTCCTTTACATCCATTTCCTATTGGAAAGATAAAATGTTTACTTTGCATAGTTGTGTGAAGAATCATGATATTTATGTGAAGCATTTGGCAGAGCATGTGGGGCATGGTAAGTGCTTAAGTAGATGGTTTTCCTATTATTGTTATTTTGTTGTTAATGTGCCAACTACTAGGATAAAGTTATTATAGGAGCAATCTAGGGAAACAAAGATGGCTGAGGAATGGTTCTTGCCTGTAAGGAAAACACACACCCTTAAAAATATTAACAACATAATTACATTTAGTAAAAAATAAAATAGCAAAAGTGAGCTTACCATGAAAAGCAACAATCCCCAGGCCTACCATTCCTAAGCCTTAGTGCCTTTCTCTTAAGGCAACCTGTATTAGCTGTTTCTCTTTTTTATTCTTCTGTGGTTTATCCATAATTCAAAATAGTAAGTTTGTATCAATGTTTTCTGATTTCATCAGCTTTAGGGCTTTCTATTGACGCCTTGTATAGTAATAAGATGAGGATTTAGGTTAAATGGCCCTGAACTTCTCCTATGTCTTCTTTTCCTACTGTGTGATAGTAAGAGTATTTTTCTAAAAATCCCTCAATTGCTGATGTTTTTAACTTTAAATACTAAGCTTAAACCTTTTTTTTTTTTTTTTTAATCACATTCAGTCAATATTTTACTCACCCTCACGGTGATCCCTCTATTTAACCTCCAACCCCCTGTAACTAATTAGCCTAATTCTTTAAATGCAGTTTGGTGTTGAATCAACTTGCTGAATTTACCAAATTTAGGGTTAGGGCATTTCATATTGGTGTGGTTGTTTTGGGTTTCTCCTAAGCAATCTCTTCTTTATGGACGTGATAAGCCAACTTTTGATTTGTTGTAGACCCCCTTTCAACAGCTCCACCTTTGCATTTATGTTGTCAATATTCATAAGATTTGCACTTGAATCTGTAATTGTAGCAACAGCTTCCCTGCTTTCTCTATGGCCAAGTTAAAAAGTTATCACCCCCCACCTCAAGCATTTGTGTTGTTATCATCAGTTAATGATTATTCACTACAAGGAGGAACAATAGGCTAGGATTACCTGTCCCATTCTAAGGGCCCAATATCAGTAGCTATGGGCTGCTTGAAAGGGACAGTGAAGCATAATAACTTCAAGGCCACAGGCTTTTTGTTTACTTTCATTTTATCATTTGGTTAAAATCATGTCACATGTTACTTTGCTCTGTTTTTTGACTACTCCCTTCTCATATAGTATGTGGCCTTCCCGCCATTTCTCATCTTTTATATTTCTTTTTCCCTTCCTCCCTTCTTTCTTTCCTTTCTGGAAAAAAAAAAAAAAAAAGAATAGATCGTTACTACAGCCTCAAGTTTAGTAAGCCTTTCAGACATAGCAACTCTTGCAGAGTCTGTGTTTTACTCCTGGTCTTATGTGCTCTTCCCCACATTTCAACCTGTTGCTTTCTTTGGTATGGCTGTTCTTCTGAGGTTTCTCTATATCAACTTGCTAGGTTGGAGCTACTATTTCCTGGATCACATGTTTTTATCTTTCCCGGATGTTCTCATTCATTTTTGATGGAGCACCTCCGTAAGGAACTTCTGAAGTGAATCAAAAGTATTGAGGCGTTGTTTGCCTGAAAATGTCTTTATTTGGATCAATCACATTTGATTGATAGCTTGGATGGGTATACAATTCTATCTTTAAACAGTTTCTTTTGAAATCCAGTGTTGTTTATGAAAAGTCAGCCTGCTTCTTATCTTTTGCAGGTAGTTACTCTGCCCCCAACCCAATACCATGGAGGCTTTCTATTTTCCTTATTATTGATAGCATGTGTCTAGTTGTGGATCTTTCAAAAATTTTATTGTGCTGGGAAAAATCATTTTCTGATGACATAACTTTCATTTTGGGAAAATATTTTCCCATTATTTTTAACAAGTTTCTTCTCTCCCTTTTCTTCACTTTTCTATAATACCTATTCATTAAATTATGACCTCCTAGATTGATGGACACATTATTTGTACATCTCATCTTTCCTGTCATATTTATTATTTGGTTTTGTTTTAGTTTTCTATTATAAAAGACTTACTTATACTTCATCTTATCCCTGTTATTAAATTTTTAAACTATATTTTAAAAATTTCAAGCCTCTTGCTTTTTGACTTTTCCTAAAGAATAATGTAACTATAAATAATAACATAAGACAAAACACTGAGTTTATATAAACATTAGTTATGTTATAGGTAACTAATGTATATTCTATATAAAACTCACACATATAATATATATTTTCATATTTCCCCATTAGATACAAGATGGTTTTATCCTATTGTCAGCTTTCTTGCTTGCTTATGATCAGATACTTTTTATTTCTTGAATTATCTCTATTTGCTCAAATCAAGTTTTTTAAGTTTTATGTTAGTTTTTCATTTTTTCATGCTGTTGGTTTTCTAATATTGCTGTTGATTCTTCTAGGTTTCTGATGTGCTTCCAATACACTTTCTTTCTGTTTGAGTTCATGAGTCAGCTGAGTTCAGGGCAAGGAAGAGCTGTGATTACTAGGAGGTGGTTATGATGAGGAGGAAGACCTGAGTGGTTTGAAAGTAACTGCAACATTGCTCTCAAAGTTATTATTAATGCTCGCACGTAAACCTTACATGTTCAAACTAGATAGAAGAAAGCCTAGCAAAATGACTCCGAGATGTTTTGAAATATGTGTAGTTTATTATTTTCAATTTTTATGAAAAACTTTACCTGAGCCAAGAAAATATTTCAGGGAAAGCCCATTGGAGGTTAAACAGATAAGAATTCAAGGTCTGTCCAGAAGGTATCCAGCTATGTAATATGAAAACTAGAGTCCTTTATGAAAGACTATATAAGATACAAGAAACATTGTGTGTGGGACAGTGATGCCTCAGTCCCCTTCAAAGTAGGCACCTTGGGATCTCACACAGTTCTCCCCAATTGCTATCAGCTGCCCTGTTGTATTTTCTGAATCTCATTGACAGTCTGAAATCTCTTTCCTTTCAAAGGTGATTTTAGTTTTGGGAAAAGCCAGGAATCACCAAATTTGGGCTGTAGAAGGGCTGAGTCACCTGGGTGATTTGATGTTTCACCAAAAAACTCTGCATAAGATGTGATGCATGAGTGAGCACATTGTTATGATGAATTGGCAGTTGTCCATAGCTGTGGCCTTCTGAATCATCCAAATAGTTTCTGTGGAGGAATGTTCAAGCTTACCATGAAATTTGCTGTAGCAAATTTGTTGCTTTGCACGCTCAGTCATGTTGGCTGAATGCAACAGCCACACAGTACACATGCTCACTCAATGATGTCTACTGCCCCCACTGACTAGAATAGTGAACTTGTCATTGTTCACACATGTACATTCCAGTCTGTTTGCCTTGGCTGCCAGGTTACATTGATCTGCACAAACTGTTCTCATTATATTAACAATGGTTGGACTTATTCCAGACAGACCTTGTATGTTCTATTTAAATGGTGTCTCTCATATCCTTGAGCATTCTTTAGTCTTTCATGTAGTACAAACTTGAGTTCCATAGTCTTACAATGTTTTCATTCATTACTGAATTTAATATGGAGATTAAAAATGCACTACATCTAATCAAGTTAGATGTAGTGACAATAAAAGTTGTCATGAACCTTCTATTCCCAATGAGAAGACATGAGATAGTTCATTTTCATACTCACATACATCAAATATAGATGGCTTAATATTCAGTGGAGACATATCAACTGACAATAACATTCTTATTAGATCATTGCCAGATTCAAAAGGAAAAATAACATTATTTAACTCTGTTTTACTTCAAAATCAGCAGAAAGAGGCACTGACTCAGATTGCACTTGGGATTTGCTTTTCCAATGATAACAGTTCACCTGATTTCTTCTGGAAAAAAAAAAAAATTTTGGTCTGAGAACACCTATAAGTCTGTGGAACATTTACCCTAGTACCTGCCTCTAAGTTTATTATAGGTTCAGATGTTCCCACAGGGGACATATCTTTGTTATGAGCAAACAGTGTCTGTGTATCTGGATCAACCTGAATCGGAAGCACATGAGCTCTGTGAATGTCCACTCAGCAGTCCTTGAGGTCAGGGACGAATGGGGACGCCTGGCCCAGTGCCTGCAGGATTTCAATAGATTTCCCTCTATGTCAGAGGAAGAGACTGAAGTTCGCAGACTGCAGTAAGCCCACTGCTGAAAGGTTCACCTTTGTCTCAATTGACTCAAATGACCAGATTAAGTAACCTGCCCAAAGTCCCACAGACCAGATTAAGTAACCTGCCCAAAGTCCCACAGCTGTGGAACAGTGGGTGTGGCTGTGGGTCTGGGCAATTGCGGGAAGGGGTGGTGTTAAGAGGGCAATGGGACCCTAAAGAGGTTTGAGGGATATCTAGAGAGCAATCCATTTTTCCCATGTCTGCATTCTACTCATTCGTCAGAGCTGCTGATGCCCTCCTAGTGAATGATTAGACAAGGTGTATTGATGTTTCCCCCAACCATGTGGCCTCTCCAATCATTACCATGGCCCTCTATCTCGTCTCTTTTCATCCTGTCTTCTCCACCTGGAAGCCAGTTGTGAAAGAGATAACTGAAGAATTACCTCTGAACTTTAGGTTCTTTCCCAGAACGTATCAGAGTGGCTCTATTTGAAAGACACTACATTATGGCCCTCTCTACCTCTAGCCTATGTTCATCTGCCTCTCGCCTCGCATGCCGCCTCGCATGCCGCCTCGGGCCTATCCCTTCCCTGCTGAAGCCCTTCAGGTCTCTCTGCTGACACTAGAACAAGGTCTGGGTTCTTGCTCTGTGTGCCCCAGGTTACCCTTTCCGCCCCTCCATGCGTACTTCTTGTGCCCTTTATAGCCAGTCAAAAGGGGAGTCTTCACGGCTCTCCCCAAGTTCTCTGCTTTGGGGCTTACCCATTTCTGCACATCTAAATTCTCCTCATTTTCAAGTCCAGATCAAAAGCCAGTACCTCCACCCTGCCTTCCCTGTCTGAGAGCCGGGGCTTTCACTCTCTATAGGAAGGCTGGTGGAGAGCCAGCACCCTCTGAGAACTTTACATGTGGACCTCACTTCATCCTTGCAACCTGGGAGGCAAGGGCTGATCTCAGGTGATAAAACTGGGGTTGAAAAATGGTTAACTTGCTTAAGGATCTCAGCTCTGAGTGCAGGAGCAGGATAGAAACCCCAGTGTGCCTGAGCTCAGCACTGGCTTTCCACCCTTCTGGGATGCTCCAGGCCCTTAGCTATTCATGTTGATGGGGTCTCTCCCCCTGTAACAGGCCTGGTCATGTAACAGGCCTGTAATGACCTGGTGAGCAGGAAAGTGTTCAACTTGTTTTCCTGGCAGTATGGACTGGGTACTGAATAAAAATGTCAGGAAAAGGTGAGGGCGAGGTGTTCTTCTTTTGGGAGGGACAGCAGCCCTTGTGACTAGGGCTCCCCTGTGGCCTACTGGGTGGTGGGATTAGTTCCTTCCCTCCTTCTTAGGTGCCCAGATCACCCTGTCCCTCAGCACTCCACCCTGTTCACTCGCCTCACCCACTACTACCTCAGTCTGCCCAGCCGCTCCAGATGCAGAAGGTGGGAGCTCTGAGAGACCCTATGGTCCTCCTCCCACCTCTCCTTGTCCTTGGAGACCCAAGCTGGTTTGAACTCCTTCTCACCTTTCCTGGGTTCTTGCTCTGAGCTCTCCTGATCTGGAATAGGCATCTTGCCCTGTTGTGCACTGTGACTTTGTTACAGCCTAATTGGAAATAAGGCCCCTCTTGGTGCCTTAGCTGACTAACTACAGCCAGCTCCTCTGACTGGCTTCTTAGATGCCTCTGGCACCTACCACGGATCCTAGGTCCAGGCTCTGAAATATGGGCTGCCAGGTAATTGAGCCATCCCTTTATTAATGCATATTTATCAAGGTCTTATTATCTGTCGTGCCCTGATGAGGCCTCGATGAGCCAAGAGTAATTGTCACTGTCTGCATGGGCCCCTACAGCTGAGCATAATGCACTGTAATTGGTTCATGGGTGTCATCTTGTATCCTCACCTAGATTGTTAATTCCTTGCTGGCAGGAACCTTACTCTGTGTCCCTTTTGTGGCTTCTAGAACAGCTTAATATTGTGCTGAGCACAACATAGAAACAGGAGCCATGGATAATATATAGTGAGTTATAAAACATTTATAGTTTAAGAAGCATTTTTCACATATACGATCACATTTTAAAATTGAATCATTAGGCCCATGGGGCAGGCAGGGCAAAACTGAAGAATGTTGGTCCTGAGTTGTTTGATGATCTTATAGCACCTAAAATCTATATTCAGTAAATATTGTTTAGCATTTATTTAGTGAGGATAGGGGAAACTGCCTTTTCAGTTTTTCTGTTCAGTACAAGGGATTCATATATACTAAATCTTATATGACACTAGAAAGGCATGTGTTTAAAAGGAATAATATAAAGGGCAAATAATGAATAAAACAAAACCAAACCCTGTTCCTCACTCTTCCTTGACCTCCTGTTCTACTTTCCAGAAACAATCAATTTTGACTTTCTGTTCTTGTTTCCTTTGCATGTGAGAACAAGGTAAATAATTGTGGGCAGAGGGCAGATGGTAGTAGCCACAAATTCCTCCTATCCACTTTGCAATGTGACCTTGCAGCTCCTTTCACCAAAAGGCAGAATTGGTTCCCATGCCCCTCAAATCTGGGTGGGCCCTGGGACTTTCTTTGACCTGACATAGGTAGCCTAGGCAGGAGTGACATTTTGCAAATTCTGAGAGTAGGTTGGCAGGCCTTGCAGCTTCTGCGTTTGACTTTTTGGTATGCTGGCCTGAGACTGCCACTTCAGGAAGCTGGCCCAGCCTGCAGAAGAATGAGAGACCACGTGGAGAGCTGAAGTGGCCCCATTGACAGCCAAGGGTACCTTGGACTGCCCAGCCCAGTCATTTTTCCAGGGGAAAAATGTTAACTGTCCACAGTTAAGCCCAAGCAAAATCAACAGAGGAACTACCCAGTAAATCCACAGAATCATGAGAAAGAACAAATACTTGTTGTTTTAAGCCACTTAGTTTCTTTACCTAGTTTCAGCCTTGTCCATTAATTCCCTGCTATGACAAATAAGGAGTTAGGTCATTACTTCACCCCTTCTGCCACACACTCCCATTTTGTAATTTTATCACTAGTCATGGTTTCTCTTTTCATCAGCTTTGTAGCCTCAAAATAGTTAAACTGGTTTCACGAAAATAATATATATTGACTCATTTATTTTTTAAGATAAAAACATTATTGCCTGAATCATCCCCTGCCACCTCCTACTTTCTTTAGGTGCTAGTTTTTCTTTCCTTAAAAAACAAACAAAACAAACAAAAAAACTTTTCATTGATGTATAATTATACTCTCCAAAGTATAGACATTTTAAGAGTGAAGTTTGATAAGTTTTCACCAAGGGAGCACACCTCTAATCAACACCTATATCTATAAATAGAATTAACTTTAGCACCACCCAGAAGTCCTTTGTTCTTCCCTTCACTTACCACTTTCTACCAAATGTACCCATTATCCTGACTTCTAACACTGTAGATCATTTCAGCCTGCTTTTGAACTTTATATAAATGTAACTATTTAGTATGTTCTCTGTTGTATCTGGATTTCTTTATTCAACATTATGTTTGTGAGATTTATTCCTGTTGATGATGTGTTAATATTTATCTTCTTGTTTCTCTATAGTATTTTTTTGCATGAAAAGATTACACTTGCCCTAGCTGGTGGCACAGTGGATAAGGTGCCACCCTACGAACCTAAAGATTGCTGGTTTGATTCCCCAGCCAGGACACATAACCAGATTGCAAGCCAGGTCTCCAGCCAGGTCCATAGCTGGAGGTAGGTGAAAGACAACCATACATTGATGTCTCTCTCCCTCTCTGCCTCTCTCCCTTCCCCTCTACCTAAAAATAATAAAATAAAATCTTAAAAAAAAGATTACACTTTATCCAGTCTAATGTTGATGAACAATTATGGTCTGTCCAGCATTTGGATATTGAAATAGCACTGCAAAAAACATTATTACACATTTTTTGGATGAACTATACTATACATAGGTATATTGTGTATATAGATCTAGGTGTATATACACAATAAGCCACTAGGTCATAAAATACATATGTGTTCAGTTGTACTAGATAGTGCCAAACAGTTTTCCTAAGTAGTTGTATAAAATTGCACTCCTGCCATCAATATAGGAAACTTACTCTTGCCCCTCATCTTTGCCATTACTTTATATCATCTGATTTTTTTCTGTTACAACCATTCTAGTGGTGGGTAGTGGTGTAATATTGTGTTTTTTTACTTGTGTTTCCCTAATGGCTTGAATTTTTTGATGTTCTTGTAATGCTATTATTTAAAATATCTCATATTCTATATGTGTATCCTGACATATTAAAAGATCAGAGTCTTATATAAGTTGACTTTGGATCCTAGGACTGTGCTACATTTACTTAATATTTCTAAAATTACCTTTTACCTTTTGATATTTTAAGATTTGTATATAGAGAACCATATCATCTCTGAATAGAATAATATGATTTCTTTTTTACCAATCTTTGTGATTTCTTTTCTTGCCTTATTGCATTGGCTAGAACCAGTGCCATGATGCATGAAAATAAAAATAGAGGACATTCTTGTTTCATTTCTAGGGAAATTTCTTCCATGATTTCATCATGAAGTAATGTGTTTGCTGTAGATTTTTGTATGGATATTTACTATTAGATTAAGGAAGTTTACCTCTATTCCTAATTTGCTAAGAGTGATTCTTATATGCTTTCTGATATCTATTAAGATGACCGTATGTTATACCCCTCTTTTTGTTGTTAATATGGTGAATTACATGAACTGATTCATAGATATTAAACCACCCTTGAATTGCTAGACTAATTCCTACTTGTTGATTTATGATCCTTTCATATGTCACAGGATTTGATTTGTTAATATTTTGCTTAAAGTTCATGTTTCTACGTTCATGAAGGAGATTGGCTTGTGGGAATCTGGAGAGCCTACATTTAGTTTATATCATTCAGATGGATTGGAGATATGTCTCCTCCAGAATCTAGGTCTACAACCAAAAATACTTCAGCCACCTTCAAGGGTCCTGGCTTAATGAATGAATCACAGATTTAGCTCACTTATTTTGCCATGGGCCAAAGGGTGCATCTCCAGACTGCAGAGCTATTATCAACATTTGCCTCTCAGACATTCTTGCTTTTTGCATCATTACAATCTCTTCTGCTTTGTTTGTAATGGCAAATTTACATTTTACAATAAATAGGCAAGAGAATAAAATCACCAAAACTAGAAATTATGTTAGCCTACCCACAAATTGAATCTGCTTTGTGATTGAGCCAAACATCAAATTAAAAAAACAAAAGCCAGTGTCTCATAAAAGGCTACACAACATATACCCCACACACACACACACACACACACACACACACACTCTTCAACTTTTTCCTCAGTTTAACTATATACCTATGAACATGTATTATACTCTTCTCCAAAGTTTGTGTATTCTTAATATAAATATTTAAGACAGCATTCCAAACACAAGTAAACAATCTGGTTTTATGAATCCAAGTAGCAAACAAAACAAGTATTAGAGTATTGAGGAGAAGCTTAGAATTATACATTTAAAAGAAACGTGTCAGCAAGGTTGCAAGCCAGGTCTCCAGCCAGGTCCATAGCTGGAGGCAGGTGAAAGGCAACCACACATTGATGTCTCTCTTCCTCTCTGCCTCTCTCCCTTCCCCTCTCTCTAAAAATAATAAATAAAATTAAAAAAAAAAAAAAGAAAAAAGAAATGTGTCAAGAAACAAAGGAGTCCACATGGCTTTCCATCAGAGATAGCACTGTGAAAAAACACAAAGAAAGGAGAGATGGGTACATTGCCATTATCACCTGTGCTGACTGGGACTGGGACTTAAAGCCTTTGTAAGGGGTTGGAACTAACGACTCCCTTGTACCCTTAAAGCACCAGGATGGCACCCTGGGTCTGACCCCATCTGAAGCTGCCTTTACCATTTCTTTATGAAAAGAGGAACCTGGAAACAACACAAGTAGTAGGATTCCTATTTTAAGTCATGGCAAAAGACAGAAAAACAGACAATGAGCCTTTTCAACAAAGAAAAAGCGACACCATTTCCGGTATCACAGAATTTCAGCCTTAGCTTGGTGTCCTTCCTCCTAACAATTCTCCATGACCCAGAAGCATTTCACCACAGCAAGCAAACTTAGGCTTTGTCTATGGTTATTATCGTATTTGTTTACTGGAAAATGAAAATGTTAGTAGCATTTACGTGTTTCTTTACTGTTATTATTATATTTCAGTCTTTTTTATGAGACCTGACAGGTTTGCAGAATTTTCCCCAATCCTAGTTTTACTGTATGTCCTGCTTTTTTTTATTGCACAAAGTTCCACAGCTTGATGTTTTAGAAACACATATACCGCATGAAGGACGAACTTATGTTGTACGGGTGACTGCTCCCTCCTTTGTGTCTGGCTCACTTATCTTTTTTCTTTGATTCTTCCCTTCCCTTTTTCTCTCCCTCACTTCCTCCTCTATTTTTCTTTTTTGACTTCTGGTATTTAGATATTTCCCTTTATTGTGATCTTAGCAATGCATTTAAGATCGTGTTTGTTGTAATGTATGCCAGACTAGGTTTTTAGCAGCAGAACCCTTTAGAATAGTCAACCTACTATTCTCCTGGAAGTGAAAATCCCGATCCACTTTCATCTTGCAGGAATGCATTGAAATCTCTCATCCATCTCTAGTCCCTTCTGATTCTCTTTGTTGTGGACTTTGTCCTTTTTCATTCCTTTAGTTTCATCTTAATGTAGTCTCTGGAGAAAGAAGAGATAAACGTGTGTGTTTATGCATTATTCTGAACCACAAACCTGAACCATTTTTTCATGCTCAAGATTTAAATATGCTCGGCTTTGTTGTTCAACGGTTTTGATTGCACACCAAAAAGGCAGATTAAAAATAAATAGAAATGTCAACCTAAGTTCTAAGGAAAACAAAATTGCCATTCAGTTAATAAACTCAAACTAATGGGAAAAAAATGTTGAACACTTTCAGAAAGTAATTTCAAAGGTTTTCAAAGCTTTTTTCAAAAGTAAATGTAACTTATTGTATGTAGGAGGTTGCTGTCTTCATATTTATTGATTTAAGATGGTTTGTTTAAATGAAGGATATTGTAAGGTAATACTTTACCTTGGAATGACCTTAGAGTTTTTGTAATATTAATAACTCTTATTCACAGAGGCTATGGGCTACTCACATGGATATAGTTAAAGAGCCACCTTAAAATAAGTTTAAAGATTTCTATTTGTTGATTTTAATGTGCAATTGATTTAATGTCTAACAACTCTGTTTTGAGCAGTATACTTTTCAGTTGATAATAATACCTATGCATTCATTTGACAGAAACATTTAGAAATGCCCTTTCAAAACTCTCTGTAGCCATAGCAGTATTTGTGTATTTCAATCCTGTAGAAAAATAGTGGTTATGGGAATCTCTAGGATGAAAAAACTACTTCCTTCCTGCACATATACTCCAGCAACAGGCAGTTGTCATTGTCTTAGCCACCCAGTACCCAGACCCCTTCATTACAGTGGCCTAAGTGACTTTCAGAGCAATAAAACTATTTAAGATGTGACAACTCACTAGCATGCTCTTCCTTTCAGGATCTAAAGGGCTCTGTTCATCATCTTCTAATCCAAACCCTGATAGCAGTCAAGCCTAAGGCCGATGCTTAGCTAACAAGCCCCAACACCCTCCCTCTCCGCCTCTCTGTCTCTCTGTCTCTCTGTCTCTCTGTCTCTCTCTCTCTCACACACACACACACACACACGCACATGCATGCACCTTGAATTTGGACTGAAGTATCACAAGAATAAAACAATGATTGGAGTCACTGAGTCAATCAGTGAGCTGCCAAAGCCTTCAAGCTGTTCCTGCCATTAGTATCTTTGGAAACGCCTTTTTCAGCCTCTTCCCCATGTGATTTCTTCAGTCTCCTCTTCAGTTATGTGAGCTTCCTTCCCACACATTCTCTTTCTGCCTCAACTACAAGTTATTTTTTGTTGTCTGCAAAAACCACCCTAATGGGATTCACCTTATGACACAGCATGAGCAAGCAGTGTTATAGTAAGTGATGCAATATTCATCACACCTGCTTAGCTCTGCCAGCCACAAGTGTGTTATCAAGCAGACAGGAAGACTACCTCCATCCCCACCAGTGTTCAGGACTGCAAAATATTATCTGACACAGCAGAATTAAGCACTACTCCATTTTGATTTTTTTTTTTCCAAAATTGGGGAAAGAATCAGATTCTGCCATAAATAGCATTTTAGAAACAAAGGGAATGTCTTGATACAGATATTAATTCCCTTCAGCCACTCTCAACAGAGTAGAGGCTGCCCTCATTGGGCAAAGCTGTTCCTGTTTTCTTGCATTTTCTACTACTTCTTTAAATTTTGAAATAATTTAAATTATGAAACATTTCAGCATAAAGAAAATTATATAAACATCACTTCCCGGTCTTTTGGCTAAGATCAAGTGTGAAAATTATATAATAAAACCCATGTACCAATGCACAATGTAAGACAAAGTTCAGGAGCTTGTAACAGAAAAATGAAAAAAAAAAAAAAGTGATTTTAGAGAGTTCCTTTTTCTGCTATAGCAAGAAATTTGGAGGTAGACAGTTTGAAGCTGATACGGTATCATGGAGATACCATAGGCACCAGATTTTGTTTTTGCTGCCTCTCCACCCTTATCACCTTCTTTGGTGGCTTCCATCCTCAGTCTCTGAGTGGCAGCTACACTGTCACCTTTATATTCCAGGCAGGAAAAGACAGAAAAGGGCCCTTTCCATACATAGAACTTAGTTGTTGTTTTGTTATTTTGTTTGTTTTTTCCATTGCATCAGGAAGCCCTTCTCTGGAACTTTTGCCATAACTTAGCCATTCTAAGTTATGAAGGGCTTTGGAAAAGTGACATTATCAACCTTATCAAAATTGGTGCTCCAATGATAAGAAAGAGAGAATGAATATCGGGCAAGCAATCCACCAATGTCTGTGGCCACCTACTCCCAGGGTTTCCCAAGTTTGCTTCAGGTCTTTTGTTTGTTTGTCTGTTTATTTCTTTTAAAAAACACACACAAAACATTACAAATAAAGCTATAGGCCCATCTCCATCTCTTTTCCCCCATCTTCCACCTCAGAGTAACCATTGCCCTTAAGCTGGTGTATGTAATTAACTCCCAGATAGATTTTAACAATTTTATCACATATAGACATTTGGTTTCTGATAACATGGAGCTAGGTAATTCAAATCCTTCCTTGTGATACATACATCTAAATGGTACCTAAACCATATTTTAAAATCTAATAGAAGTGTTATAGAAATGACATAAAGAACTATCAGGCCAGAATTTAAGGAAAAGAGGACTAGGGAGGTAAGCTGAACAAACACCAGATGCCTGCAGCACCCATTGCAACTAACCTACAGCAGTGCCCGGAGGCTAGGTTAACCTTACCCCAAGTGTGTGGTCTTGTGGGACCAGCTGGATATGGAACAGGGTTCCTATTAGACTCCCAGTCTCAGGGTGAGCGCTGGGCCAACTTCTTTTTTTCCCACTTAATGAGGCTACCAAAGTTGTAATCCAGGTTTGCCTAGACTAACAAAAGCCCTCAGGGCAAAAGCCCTTTCAAGGCTCAGGTGTCCTACTTGCACAGATGGATTATCCATGGAGGCAAGGACAAATTAACACCGAAAACTATTAATATGTACAATTTCTCAGGCATCTTTTTTCCTAACCACATTTCTTCCCTTCAATGTTTTTTTGCGTTTACTGTCTTCTTTGTCTAATTTCTTAGCTCGTTGATTTTTCTTGATTAATATAATTATTTGAAGGAGAAAATTTCTACTTTTTTCATCTCATGGCACACATGAATGAATTACTAAAATTTTGCAGCACACCGAAAAATGTATTTTTTGCTAATCTAACAAAAAATAGATATAATTTTGATTTCTTCACATCAGATGGCTGTTGTTGTATTGGCTATTGTCATTTTATTTTTTATCTGACAAGATAAGGTAGAAGAGGTCCGTGCTCCTGACTAAATAGTCAGGTATTGCATAAAAATTCTTGTAGCACACTGGTTGAAAATTGCTGATTTAAAGTAATGAATTTCCTCTCTATTACTACTGCTTTATTTATGCACAAAAGTTTTGATATGTAGTCTTTTGTTGTGATTTTTTCCTAAGATATTTCCAATTACTTTTACCTACATATTATGTATGTATACATATGAGTATATATTATATGTATACATTCATAAAAGTGAATAATCATAAAATGATAGCTATATAAATGTTCATAGAATGAATATATTCATGTAACCACTGCCCAAATCTGGAAATACAACAGGGATCTTATCATCTTTGTCTTTTAATTCAGTTGTTTAGTCCCTTTACAGTTAAGGTAATTTCTTCTAAGTTGCCAATTTTCTTTTAAACATATTATAATCTTTCCTTTTCAATTATTTTATTATCAGAAGTTATTGTGGTTCTAAGACCCATAATTGACACTTTTTCTTGAAGGATTATTTCCTTGTAAGCTTTAAGATTTGGGATTGTGAATTCATATTTAGCACGCTTTTTCTATGAGAATGCCATGCAAACTACGCTGAGAAAAATATTCCTTCACAACATTTTTGTTTACTCCTGCTAGGAAATGTAAATGTGAACTCTTAAGAAGGTATAGGCCAGGGATTTTGATTTCTCAGTTATATTAATCTGGATCTAATCAGGAGACAGAAACCACCCAATAATTTAAACAGGTTAGTTTAAGGAATTATTCAAGTATGAAAAGAGAGTAACTAAAAGATATGAAGACAGTGCTAAAAGGAAGAAGAAACTTAGAATAAGGCCTGGGATTCAGACTTCATTGGTGAAGATGTGGGTAAGCTCACGGGAGGAAGCTCACAAGAAAACTTCCCTTGCTTCCTAGGCTGCCCAGACTTGAGCGGATCCATAGTTTATGGGCAGGCAGAAAACAAGTCCTGGGGGTGCAGTCATTCCAAGGCTGTTAAGTGGGTGCACACAGAAACTGGGGTGCCTTTGGGGGCATCAAGTCTGTAGCATATTGAATCTGTGTTAGGAGGGCCATTGGAAAGGTGGTCACAGGCCTGGGCTGGGCCTTGAGGTCACTGAGGGACTGTGAAGAATTGGATGTCCCTATACACCCACACTGCTGACCAAACATGCAGCAAGAGCAAGAAAAAGCCAAACCCAGCACACAGGACACCAGGAAGAGGCCCCCTCCTACTGCAGTGTCCCTCTAGCGCCCTCTGCTGCTAAAGCATCTTAATACACTTACTGTAGAGGAGAAACAGACTGGGTACTCAAAGGTGAATTCGTACATAACTGAGAAGCAATAAATACTCGTACTGTACATTGATAAATGCCCCATTGGATTGACCTTTCTCTTTACCCAGAATGTGAGTGAACACACACTTCCTTGATCTGTGTGCCCATGGGCACATTATTGTTAGTCTACCTTGCTCTGAAGGTGCCGCCTTTTGAGAGTTCTGGCTTTACTCAGGGGGTCCCCTCCCCGCCCCCCACTCCCTACCTCAGTTGCACTCAAAGATTCTTTTCCTGTTTCCACATGGTATGAAAACCCAAGCTCCTTGGAAACTGATATCAGTATGACCTCATCCAATTGAGTAACTTGGAATTTCTCTTTCTGACTGAGAACTCGTGGTGCACTGAAACAAAGGGGCACACATGACACCCCACATATCTAAGGTCTTTGAGTTTCAGTCTACATGACTCTGGCAGCTTTAACAATGCCTGTTCTTATTCTCTCTTCAGTTTTCTTCTACAACTTTCTGGATCTGGTAACTTCCTGAGAGCCATGCTAGGAGGCTTTACACATGAATAAAATAATCCTCACTACCAATTGCACGATTCTGTTTTCGCCTATCAATAGGCTCTGACTGCTAATTTCAGGTGGTTAGTGAACTAGAATGTCTCAGGCTTGGTGGAAAGAAAGGTTTGTGCAGTGGCCATCTCATGTGATTTGCACGTGTGCATTTTGAAAACACTCCAGAGATGGATTTATGCTCACAAGAGGGATTTTAATTTCCACCTGAGGATGCTGCATATTTTGGTGGGTGTGTAATCACTTTTCATTTCATTAGTTATGTAAGATGTCATTTATCTAATTCTTAATAACTAGTACCACATTTTTTATGTATTTCATCAGCGCCCTAACACCACATACAGGTTGCGTTATAAATCATCCTTCTCCTCAGTCTAATTTTGGAGGTTGGTGTCTTGCTTAACCAGAGAAACTAATGCTCTGTGAATTTAGAGGTCCTCCTCTAAGATCCTCACACATTTTTACATACATTCAAACTACAACTATATTTTTATGTAAAAGTTGTAATTTTTGTTTACTTTTGACACTTCCTCCATATTAAGAAGACCTGGCTGGTGTGGCTCAGTGGATTAAGGTCTGGCCTGCAAACCAAAGAGTGAGTCACAGGTTTGATTTCCAGTCATGGCAGGTGCCAGGGTTGCGGGCCAGGTCCCCAGTTAGGGGCATTCAAGAGGCAACCACATATTGATGTTTCTCTCCCTATCTCTCTCTCTCCCTTCCTCTCTCCCTAAGAATAAATAAATAAAATATGTTAAAAAAAATAGAAGAAATTTTTGAGGATGGGATTTTGTTATCTGTTCCAGGGTCCAGCACAGCTTCAGAAAGGAGGTGATAGTTAATATTTGTTGAGTAAACGTATTTTTTCCTGGAATCATTCAATTAGAAGTAACTTAGCATAATTTATTTGGAGAATTGTTACACTCAAGTAGTTTAGCAAGTGAAGCACCTGAGGAAATTGTAGCTATGAGAGCAAGTAGAATCAGATCTTGGAGTCAGGTCTTGTAAACCATGCAAGGATTTGGGAATCTTCCTAAGGACACAAGAAACATTCCATAGTTTCTGTCTGAAGACAGATATAATGGGACATGCATTTTGAAAGCATCAGTCTGTTGGTTTTATATAGACCATGTCATTTTATGACTGGCTTTCATTAAATATTGGTGGAATGAGAATAGATGAAAGACTGAAAACCCAAGCTCCTTGGAAACTGATATCAGTATGACCTCATCCAATTGAGCAACTTGGAATTTCCCTTTCTGACTGTGAACTTGTGGTGCACTGAAACAAAGGGGCACACATGACACCCCACATTTCTAAGGTCTTTGCCCTATGGCTTTCTATAAGCAAGCTTTCATTTGGTTTTACTACCTGAAACAGAATGCTTGCTTTGTAAAGTGTTATGGGTTGAATTGCATCTCCTCCCCCACCCCCCATCCTTGCCTCCAAATTTTATATATTGAAGACCTAATGCTCAAGAACTTCAGAATATGACTGTATTTGGAGATAAGACCTTTAAAGATGCAATTAAGTTAAAATAAAGACAGGAGGGCAGGCCTTAACCCAACCCGACTCGTGTCCTGATATAAAAAGCAGATTAGGACACAGAGAGACATCAGGTGTACACAGGCATGCACCTGGACAACCATGTGACAAGGCAGCAAGAGGACAGGCACCTGCAAGCCAAGGAGAGAGGCTTCGGATGAAACAATTCCAGGGACATGTTGATCTTCACACTCAAGCATCCAGAATTGTGAGAACTTTGATTTTTAAAACTTTATTGAAAAAAACTTTATTTTTCTTTATTTTCAAAGGGAAGAAAAGGGAGGGAGAAAGAGGGGAAGAGAAACATTGATGTGTGAGAGAAGCCCCCAACTGGGACCCAGTCCACAACTCAGCATGTGCCCTGACTGGGAATTGAACCAGTGACCTTTCAGTTTGCAGGTCAGAGTTCCATCCACTGAGTCACACCAGCCAAGGCTGATTTTTTTTTTTTTTCACTTTTTTACTGTGGTCAAATAAACATAGCAAACTTTACCACTGAACCATTTTTAATCGTACAGTTCAGTAGCATCAAGGACATTTACATTGTTCTGCAACCATCAGCAACATCCATTTTGAGCACTTACTTTTATCTTCCCAAACTGAAATTCCTATTTTTCTCTCCTCCTAGCCCCTGACAACTCCCATTTCACTATCTTTATGAATTTCTATCCTGTGAATTTTAATACATTGTAGGTTGACATTACGGTCAATACAACCAGGATACAGAGGGGTGCAAACACTTGACCCCTGGCATCTGCTGAGTTGTTCTCATCCTGGTAGTTTTGTGTTTTCACAAAGGTCATAAATGAAATCATAAACATGTGACTTTAGCACGGGCTTCTTGCACACTGTGTGATGTTTCTGAGGTTCCTCCAAGTTTGTTCCTCTTTGTTATTTCCTATCTCTCTTTCCTCTCCAAAGGTAACCACAGTCCTTAAGTCAGTGTGCTGGATTTTCATGACTACTATAGTTTTAGTGTATATGTATCTAGCTGCAAACAATACGTAATTTTTATTTCCTATAGTTTAAAATTTAAATAAGTGCTGTCGTAACTTACTACGCCATGCTGCAAGTGGCTTTTCTAACTCATCACCGTGATTTTGAGGATTATGCATGTTGATGCTGTGTTAATGCTGGGCTATTAAACTTCACTGTTACATAATGTTCTGCTTCATGACTATATGCCATATATATGGATTTGTGTCCATTTACCTGTGAATAGACATTTTTTCCCCTGTCCTTCTGTGTACCCCACCCTGACCAGTAGTGGTAGGCCCATCGCCAGGGCATCCAGTCCCAAAGCAGGCCTTACAGATGGTTAGAAATGCCCACTCCAAGATCACAGCGTGGGGCAGATCCCAGGTCTCACCTCCACATTGGCAGCCTGCTTGGGGTGTCTGGACAGTTTGTATTTGTGTCTTCCTACCCCTACCTTAGCCCAGCTTTCAGAGAGCTCTCAATCTGGGATGTGTTTTAGTCTCCCATTGTGGTGTTTAAAAGAGAGAGGAAGAGAGGGAATTTAAACATGAAATCAGAATTTCTGGGCAACAGTATTTTTTAAAAGGACTCCCCAGGTGATTTTAAGATGCAACCAGGGTAAATAACCCCTGGTTGAAAAACAAAACCAAGTAAACAACAAAAAAAAACCCAAGCCCTTTTCCAGTTCCTTTCACCAGCTGGGGAGCTGCCTCCAGTCCGGGAGCCCACTCCCGTCAGTGAGCATTACTCTGTGTGTCTCACCTTTCCCCGTTCCCGTCCTCTGTGTCCTTGCTGGAGCCAACCGGCCCCTTGGCCAGTTTCCGGAAGCTGAACCCGGAGGCTCTGGCCTCAGTCCTGCTCCCTGATGGGGTTTCTCTTTTGTTTCTGGCGTGCAGGGATGGTTATGTAGTTTCTGAGCCTCGCTATGATTTACACATTTCCTCGATTTGTGTTTTATCTAAATATGTCCGCATGTCACAGCAAAGATGTCTCCTAGCGAGGATACCTAGAAACAGTTTCTATCTCAGACATGTGAAAGCGCACTGTGCCTGCTGAAGGGCTGCAATGGTGACTTCAAAGGAACATGTGTTGCCTCTTAGAGCTTCTTTTGTGTTTTCCTTTTTTGCAGCAAAAATGATTGCCTTTGCTCATTTTATAAATCATGCTTGTGGCAAAAAGTTCAAATGTTATGAAAATGTGTGCTGTAAGAAGTAAAAGTCTGCCCTAATCATTCTCCTGCAGATTACTGCAAAGAATTTTGAATGTATTTTTCCATTACCATAAATGTACTACTTCCTACCTTTATTTTTAAATTTATTTTTCCATTACAGTTGACATAGAATATTAGTTTCAGGTGTGCAACATAGTAATTAGACATATATATGCCTTATGAAGTGATCACCTTAATAAGTCAGTCTAGTACCCAACTGGAAGCATACATAGTTATTACAATATTATTGACTATATTCTCCATGTTGTACTTTACATTCCTGTAACTATTTTTATAACTGGCAATTTATACCATTTAATTTTAAAAAATGGAATTAGGCCCTGGCTGGTAGCACAGTGGATAAGACACTGGCCTGCAAACCCAAAGGTCCCTGGTTCAATTCCCAGCCAGGGCACAAGCCTGGCCAGGTCTCCAGCCAGGTCTGTGGCTGGAGGCAGGTGAAAGGCAACCGTACATTGATGTCTCTCTCCCTCTCTGCCTCTCTCCCTACCCCTCTCTCTAAAAATAATAAATAAAATCTTTAAAAAAAGGAATTCTATTAGTGAATAGTAGGGCCAATTAATTTTTACACTTAATGTTTCATGGGGAATTGTCTGTGTTTGGATACCTACTTCACTATTTTTAACGGACACATGCTTATTCTTTTTGTCTGGTTGCACCAGAGAGGGCCAGCCATTGGGATATTTCCATTTTGGCCATCACAGCTGATGCTGAAATAAACATTCTCACACGTCCATCTTGGTGTCTTTGTGGGAGGTTGAACACTGCTTTATCTCCTTGGAACCCCACTCCCTACTAAAGCCCACAGTAAGGACATTCCTGCTGGGAAGGAAGAACAGCTTGGGAGTGTAGAGGAGGTTCCCCCAACTGGAGGAAGGCAGTGGACACTTGACCTCCCTCAAGAGGCTCAGCCCTGTGAGAATCAATCTCCCGTGTCTCTGCAGCCTTGAGGCTGTGCACAGAGACAGCCCCTTTGCTCTGCCTTCCCCCTAACCTGCCCAGGTGCTGGACACCAGCCTCTGGAAGGTTCGCCTGAAAAAGTTTAGTGTTTTTCAAATGGTAGGGCTCTGACCTATTAGTGGATTATGAAATCAAATTATAGGGTCACAAATGAGCATTAAACAAACAAACAGCATAGTATAAATATCAGTGTGCATCACATAAAGTAATGCACACTTTTTTGAATTTTTATTTCAGGACAGCGTGTGTGTGTGTGTGTGTGTGTGTGTGTTGAGTAGGAGCTTAAGGCAGGTCCCCTAGAAGCAGAGCTCAAGGACAGGACTTGGTGGGTGATCCCTTTGGGGAGCGCTCTCAGAGAAAAGGGGAGCTGGGTGGGGTGAGGGAGGAGTAGGGTTGAGCTCTCAAGCCTGATCCCATGGGCAGCTCTGAAGCTTCAGTGGTACCAGAGCTGGTGCTGAGACGTGGGGGTAGCTTCCTAAGCTCCTGCCCCCACCATATCAACAACCATCTTTGGCTGCAGGCTGCTCTGAGGAAGAGGGGTGCACAACCTTTTGGAAAGGGAGCACCTGCTCAGCCAAGGAGAGTCCCCAGAGGAGAGAGCTGTGATCTGCAGCAGCTGGGAAAAGGGTGCATCAGCCTGCAGGGCATTACCAACAGCGTCTGTTACAGGAAGTGATATGAAATGAACTTAGTATGGGTCATGGTAAAAATAAATATTTGAGAAAAACTGGTTTAGAAGAATTTAGTCCAGCAACCTGTGGGAAAGCAAATGAGGCTGTTTCATCAGCCTTTCCTTATTTCATTAGACAGAGGCAAATTCCCACATGTAATAGAAATTTTATCCCTATCTGAAAACAAAAAAAAAATAGTCACCACAAAATACATGAAGAGGACTTTCTTAAAGTATTGAACTTAGGCCTTAAGGCCCATTTAAGGAGCCACCGAAGGAGATTTAGAGCATAGAGCAGTGTTTCCTGGTGTGGGGCAGGCCACCCTTGGAGGGTGGGGTGTGGGCAGGATATTAGTGAGCCCTGAAACCTGCATAAGTGTGACACATGTTGGTGAGGCATTAATTAATTTAAGCTCAGTTGAATATCTTAAAACGTTTTAAAAATGACCATGAATATAATATGAAACAAAATATAAAATTCACATTAGCTTTTAAGACATGAATAAAAGTATAAGGAGATTTCATTTTCTTACTTTTAGAAAGAAGGGAAGGGAGGGAGAAAGAGAAACATCAATGTGCCAGAGGAACACTACCAAAGGGGCCTTGGTTCATAACCCAGGCACATGCCTGGCTTGGGAACTGAACCAGAGACCTTCAGTTCACAGGTCAATGCTCAATCCACTAAGCCACACCAGCTAAGGCAAGAGCTTTTATTTTAAATGACCATTTGGACACTGCTCCCAGACTGCCAGAGGTCTTGTTCATTTGTCTCTGCAGGAGAAAATTGTGAAAAGCAGCAGCTGGAGTAATTGTTGTTCACATTTTAGGAGAGTCCCAAGTCCTCCAGGATCTAAGCAGTTTGCTGGGAGCTGACAGTCATCTAACCACTAGCCTTAGTCACCAATACCAGAACCATTCAGCCAGCCAACAGATCGTTAGTAAGCACCAAGTACATACCAACTTTGGGGATAACATGATGAACAAGACAGACCATCCTGCCCTGATGGGCCATTCTGATCGGGAGATTCAGACAAAACAAAATAAATAATTTAGGAGGCATTAGAGCTGCTCCCAAACCTTTCTGGCTTTCTGTTTTTCAAGCACACACTAGGGGTGTAGTGGTAGGTGTCCCTTGTGGGTGGGTGGGGACATTGCCTAGTTCTGGTCAATGAGTCACGATTGGAAGTGATGTGCATCCCTTCTGGGCTGAGAGTTAATTGAGGCCTGGAGCTCTCTTTGCCCTTCAGCATGATGACCAGTGAGGTACTGCACCCGGGAGCTGCTCCATCAACCTGGCCCCTGAACAGAGTCTCCCAGCTGACATGACAGGCATGTGGCGTGAGAAAGCAATAAATCCTTGTCTTAAACTCCTGAGATTGGGAGGGAGGTGGGTGGTTTATTAATGGAGCATAAATTAGACTATCCTAATGGATAGAAAATAATAAAATAAAATATAATAATTATTATAATAAAATGTTTTATTATTATTAAAGAAAATATTATGATACTTTCTGTAAATAAAACAAACATGTTGCTACTAGAACATGACAGAGAATGGTCTACGTGGGCAGGGCATGTTTCTGAGAAGATATGAAGTTTAAACTGAGCTGTAATAGATTAAGGTAATGCATATTTCCATAATTGTTTTGCTTTATTGCTGAGAGGAGCAAAGCTGTCTTAGAATCATAGATCCAGAACAGGCAGGCAAGTGAGATGCAGACCTGCCCAAGGTCCCACAAACAACTGATGACAGGGCTGGTGCGATGACCTCAGGTCTCCTCTGCAAGAGGGCTGAGACTAAAGTGAGGCATGTGAGCTACCTCAGGTATGCACGAAGGAGCCCACTCCCCAAGCCTACAGTTGGGAAGGAAAAATATCTCCTCTCCCCTTCTAGGTTCTCCTGGCTGGTCTAAGAATTACTTTGATGTGAGACAGGATAACAAGTGAAAATGTAATTTAATTTCATACATATGGGGGCTCCCTAAGAAAATGGGACCCCCAGTCAGGCAGTTGAGGTTAATATGCTGTCCTAAGCTAAGGGGGAAGGGTCTGGGGCTTCAAAGGGAGGAAGATGAGGAGAACAGAGAGGAATGTGAACAAATAAACCTTGCGCTTCCCCCAGTCCACCACACCTCTCTCACAGTCCCTGGAGTCATCTCTGGCGAGCACTCCCTCCCTGGAATAGGCCCTGTCTAAATTCTTTTAGGCAGTTAAGGGGGAGGTCAAAGAAAAACTTCCTGAATCTTTTGCTTCTCAAAAGCAATCAGCCTAAAATAATCCTCATACTAAGCAGACGCATTTTGGGATGGCAAACTTTGCCCCCCTACAGTACCCTATACTTGCTGTCCTGAGAGTGAAAGCTTCCCTAAAGAGTGTGCCCCCCCCGGGGGGGGGGAGTGTGCGCCCCCAGGAGTGTGCACTTTAGGAGGCCTTTCATCTCAGGATCATGCAGGTGCAGGTTGACACCCTGGCAGTAAGTACCTCCTTAAATGCTGCACCCTATGCATCTTGCTGCCTTACCCTAGTCCCAGCTCTGCTCTGCACCACTGTTCTCAGCAACAATCACATTCAAGCAGGTAGAATTGCCCGTCTGATGACTACGGCTGTGTCCTTGGCATTCTGGGTGTGTCTATCTACTGATCCAATCTGAAATAGCACTCCACCCTTTGGGACCATGTGACAGAGAGCACAGAATTACAGGATGGAAAAGAGCCTAGTTTTCAGGTTGTCCCAAGCTGGTTACTTTCAGTGTTTTTGTAGGGTAGCCAAACAAGGAGAGCAGGGTGTGAGATTTTGGGATTTTTAGGAAGGATTGCATGCTGGCTAGGGCCGTCTTTCCCTTGAGTGCAGAAAAAGCCTTTCTTCCACTGTGAAAAGGATAGTTGCCACTGCAGAGAAGGAATTTAATGAAATGCATTATCAGTAAGGTGTCAATGACTCATAGCACCCCCTTTTCTTGGAAGAAGTTTTGGGAATAAAGGAGAGATATTAATTGCTAACAGCTCCTGTATATGGGTCCAGGCCACCCATCAGTATTATGAAGCTCGTTTGATTAACCCCACTTTACAGAGGAAGAAACTATCTCTCAGAGCCTAAACTACTTGTCCATTTGACCATAAGTCTGCCTGACTCTTACCCACTGTAGGACAAGGAGTAAGAGAAAGAGTAAAATGTGGTGCCCAGAAGTACTAACCTGGAGGAGAGAATGGATAACAGAAAAGAGACAAAGTCACTTATTCTTTAAGGTAGCCTTAACCCAGACCACCCATGATTTTGGGTAAGATTTCACATACCCTCCATCTCCTAGATCATTGTTCTTAGGCATTTCAGACTGGATTGTAGTCAATAAAACCCAAAATTTGTATAGACCTTTAGGGGCATGCAGTGTCTTCATATATATAATTTTTTTTTTTTTACCAAAGTATAATTGTGATATATACTTTTTTTAAAAAAAATTTATTTTATTATTATTTTTAGAAAGGGGAAGGGAGAGAGGCAGAGGGAGAGAGACATCAATGTATGGTTGCATTTCACCTGCCTCCAGCCACAGACCTGACTGGAGACCTGGTTTGCAACCAGGTTACGTGCCCTGGCTGGGGAATTGAACCTGTGACCTTAGGGTTCGCAGGCCAGCGCCTTATCCACTGTGCTACCAGCCAGGGCTTGCGATACATACTTTTACCAAAGTGTAATTTACAACACATTAAATCCACTTGTTGTAAGGATAGAGTTGATGGTTTTTAGCAAATTTATGGAACTTTGAAACGATTACTACTTTCACAACCCTAAACTTCCTGGTCATATCTGTTTATGGTCAGGTCCTTTTCCCATACCCAGCTCCAAGTCATCACCATCTACTTTCTATATCTATATATTTTTATTAGAGGTTTCATATAAATGGAATCATACAAAATGCAGCCTTCTGTATTTGGTTTTCTTACATAGTAATATTTTTGAGATTCAACCATGTTATCTCTAATGTCAGTATTATTCCTTTATATTGCTGAATTCTTATTCCACTGTATGGACACACCGCGTTTTTTTTTTATCCATTCAGCAGGTAATCAATGTTTGGATTGTTTCCAGCTTGGGGATATTGTGACAGCTGCTATGAACATTCACATACAAGTCTTTGTGTTGACATATGTTTTCATTTCTCTACCATGAATTACTGGGCTGTGTGTATGTGTATATTTGGCTTTTTAAGAAACTGCCAAACTTTTTTTCCAAAGTGGTTGTCCATATGCTCCTACCAGCAGTGTATGAATGGTCCAATTTCCCCATGGTATTGTCAGACTTCTTGTTTATAGCCATTTTAGTGGCTATGTCATAATAATTTATTGTGGTTTTAATTTATATTCTCTGATGTCTAATGTTGAATATCTTCTCATGTGTTTATTAGCCATTCATATATCTTCTTTGGTAGAATATTTATTCAAATATCATCTTGTTGTTGAATTTTAGGAGTTCTCTACATATTTTGGATCCACCCCTTTATTAGCTATATATGTCAAATATTTTCTCTCAGTCATTGGCTTCTATTTTAATTTTTTAATAGTGTGTTTTATAAAACAATTTTTTTTACTTTGATGAAGTCCAGTTTATCAGTTGTTTTTCTTTTGTGGATCCTCCTTTTGGTGTCCTATTTAAGAAATCTTTGTATAATTCAAGGTCATGAGGCTTTTCATCTATGTATTCTTAAAGTTTTACAACTTTAGCTCTTGTGTTTAGTTCTATGTTACATTTTGAGTTAATTTTTGTATCATGACATCTTTTGAACCCTCCTCTTCATAAATGAAGACGCTGATGCAAAGAGGTTTAGTTCAGGTTCTGAAGCAACTAGTGATAGAGCTAAGACAGATTGTCTTTGTTCCTTCCAGACAAAGTGTTTGCTCTGATGGAGCTTATTCGAGTCCTTTTCTTCTGGTTTTGAGGCTGCATGATTGTTGCTTCTAAATTCGCTTATTAAAAATTCTTTCCAAATGTCTGAGCTAGCTTTGTTTTGTTTTGTTTTTTAATCAGCTCCAGTCCACTGTTTCTATTCCTTGACTCAGCATTCATACAATTGTTTAGCATCATTGTTTATGCACTTGGACCCAGCAGAGCCCATCCCATCCACATTCCAGCTAAATAGCTTCAGCTTCTTTTTCTCCCAGGAGCTATGCCTGCCCCTCAGCCTGTGCACTACCTCCTGACACTAATGTCCTATACTTGCCACTTGGTATTGAACATTACAACTTTGAAAGCCAGGGCAGGTGCAGAACATGTAGTTGGGTAGATTTCCCAGAGGATGCTTGAGGGAAAACAGCTGCTGACTTCCATTCCAATTTGCCAAGCAAGATATCTGGACCTTTCAATTTCCTGCCATCTCCTGGGGAGAGGGAAGGCCAGGGCAGAGTGAACTGTGAGGAAAGGATGGGTCAAAGGAACCAAAGGATTATACTTGTCATTCAAACACTCACAAAGCTGGCTGTTTTGCTTCTTGTAGTTTTGGTCCAACTACGATATCTGCTCTTTTCACCTAGTCTTGTAAGAGTGCATCAGCAGTTGTCTGCCTCTTGATGAAACAGATTTTAAAATTCAATTCAAGTGGTAGTTTGACAACAGTGAGCAGGGAGCACCTCTGTAAGAATGGAAAAGGAACATCTGGTGGAGGCATACTATAGAATGTTCTGCAACAGATAAACACATCAAACCAGGTGTGTGCGCACAAGAATGTGGAAGACCTTACATGTATTGAATTGAGTACAGTCCTGGAGATCAGGAGTCCAAAATTGGTATCCCTGTGCTGCCATCAACACCTTTTGTTTGTTTGAAGATCCGAATGTAATTGAATAGTGGCTCTTCAAAAGACATGCTTCAGTCCTCATTCTCAGTACCTGAGAATGTGAACTTACATTTGGAACTGGGTCTTCGAAGATGTCATTAAGTTACAAATCTCAAGATGAGATAACCCTTCATTTAGGATGGGCCCTAAACCCAATGACTGGTAGCTTTGTTAAGAGATAGAACGGGGCAATTTGAGATACATTCACACAGAGAAAAAGACCACGGAGAGACGGAAGCAGAGATTACAAGACAGCCACAGCCAAGGAATGCCAGCATGCCCAGCAGCCAGCAGAAGCTGGACAAAGATGCACTGCCTCCTCCTTCTGGGCCTCCAGGGGAGCCAGCTCTGCTGGCACCTTGAGTTTGGATTTCTGGCCTCCGTTGCTGTGACAGAATAGATTTGTTTGAACCACCCATTTAGTGGTAAATTTTTGTGGCAGCCCTGGAAAACAAATATAGTAATCTTGCCTTCCAAGCAATAAACACACAGGTCTGTTCACTTCATTTTGCTCAGAGAGGCTATCTGTTCACTGTTAGAGCTGCCCAGTGACATGTGGAAGGTTTAGAGGCCATGTCTATAAAGGCAAAAGAAAATAGAAATTTGAGCTACTCCTTTGGTTTATATAGGAAAGAAAACTTAATATTTATTGAGCCAGACTCTCTGTGTAATGTTCTATAGTCACTATTTTACATAATCCTCACAATAGCTCCATGAGGGAGGCACTGTGATAATCTCTTTACAGCCTTGGAAATAGCAGCAGAGAAAGGTTTCCAAACCCTAAGTATTTATGCCTGAAGATCCTGATTGGAAGCTAAAATTTATCAAATATATAATTGTTTAAATTTCTCCTTTTCATTGTCAATGTAGGAAAAGCTATAAAGCTCATGGATTTCATTAACCAACATATATATATATATATATATATATATATATATATATATATCACACGGTGAGGCAAAAAAAGGTAACTTTATAGTTGTGAGTACACAAAGCACAGTTTATTCTCTTTTTTTTTTTTCATTTTTATTGTTGTTGTATTACATCCATCCCCTTTTTGCTCCCCTCTGTCCCCCTACCCACCCACCCATTCCCCCCAAAGTCAATCCCACCTGTTGTCCATGTCCATGGTTCCTTTATACTAGGTTCTTATTTAAGCTGCTCCCCTTTCTTGCCTCTGCCTCCCCCCTCCCCACAACCCCTTGCCCCTGACCACTGAAGGCCTATTCACTGTATTCATATATTTGGTTCTGTTTTGCTTGTTGTTAGTTTTGTTCATTATTGTCCCGTAATGGGTGAGATCATATGATATTTGTCCTTCACTGACTGGCTTATTTCACTAAACATAATACTCTCCAGTTCCATCCATGTTGTTGCAAAGGGTACAAGTTCCTTCTTTCTTTCTGCCATATAGAATTCCATTGTGTAAATGTACCAAAGTTTTTTGATCCAATCATCCACTGATGGGCACTTAGGCTGTTTCCAGCACTTGGCTATTGTAAATAGTGCTGCTATGAACATAGGTGTGCATAGGTTCTTATGA